>CASHTH010001439.1:0-27729 GCA_030341885.1 Geodia barretti | reverse complement strand
GTTGTACTCTGGGTTCCGAACTCAATGAAAAACTGACATCTGGAGTCCGTCACTTCATCTGAATGACCTTACCCGGGCTCCTCGAAAGCGGGTAAAAAGACGTTAGTCCAACTCAGCTCTGCCATACAGACAGTAGTGAGGTATGTTTGGAATATGCTTTATTTGATACAGAGGTTACTACGGGAGGTAACAGTCACGGCAGGTGTAGTGGTCCAGCATCGTGTTCCCCATGGAGCATTTGCGATGTGGGATAGGGGAAGATCTGTAATAGACTTTCACTGCGTAGAGAGGCCTTCACGAATGTGAGTGTAATAGATCCAGTGTGTTGTAAGCTGCGCGCACAGTCCCCCTCAAGAATTATTTTGTCCCTCCCCCCCGCGTCTCTGCTCTAAGCTGGGGGGCTGCAGGTGCAGTGTGCCGACAGGTGACGGGTTGGAGGGACGTTCTGCAATGGGCGGTCGATCAGTGTGAGTCAGGTTTAGTCACGCTGCTGATCTAGAAAATGGGATATACGCTCCTCGCATACAATTGGTGTCCGCGCCACACATGACCCCATACTCGACCCTCGTACAGTTGAATAATATGGTACTTGCATGATCAGGTTTGGGGCGCGTCAGGGACGTAAAGGAGGGGCGATTTTGGCGCTGTCGTGTAATGCCGTGTACCAGCCCCCTACACTTTTTAGCTGGAGGATGAGCCGCTCGAGCGCGCTGTCTTGTATGAGCTTTGCAATAGTCGCATGCGAGGTGAAAGGGGAAGGGAGGGATGACTGTGGACAGGAGATAGGGTATGCCAGCTTTGGAAGCGATGTGGCGAGGGTTATCGTACAACAGTGGTTGAAATAGGCATGTAAACGACGAAGCCTTTTACACAGTGTGTGTTGCAAGAGGTGGCGTTTCAAGCTTAACTTGGAGACTGGATTTCCTGGGAGAATTCATCTGCCATTACTAGCTGTTAATGAGGAATGTGGCTGGCCAAGCGTGTTTTGGTCGCAGGAGAATTGTCTGGGCGCAAGGCAGTGGATCGATATATAGAATATTATGTCGCAGGATTGTATGAAACGTTGAAGGAGAACGTAATGAAGGGGAAAAACTACAAGTGGGTGTGAACCAGCAAAAGAATATGTACAGTGGAGGGAGACACGAAAAAGCTTTTATCTATTATTTGTGAAAGTGATTGGACAAGTTTTGTTTCGCATAGAAGTTTGCTTTAGAGTATCCCATGGGCGTCGTACCGGGTCGCGAATGGGATGGTTTGTGTGAGCAAGTGATACGGGGTTATCCACAGGTTTATTGGACTATGATATGCCTAGGGTTATGGGGGTCGTCGGAGTGTGGCTGCAGTTGGGTAAGGGGTATGTCCATACACGGGGGGCACGAAGGGTTTCTCAGTAAGTGTGTCCTACACCATGTGGCGAGGCATAGCCTGGAATAGGAACCAGTTGTCTCAACACATCTTTCCTTTCTCCGCCTCGGGAAGTACCTACATACCCCTGTGTTAAGAAAACGAAAAGTAGCCGGGCCCGCACGGGCCGCAGGTCTGAAACCCACGACAAATCTCAAAACAAATCGTTGGGGGGAAATTCACCGCTGTAGTTAAATCTGGACGGTAGCTGTGCAGTGCTGATTTGAGTGAAGTTAACCAAACATGGCTATTTTACTGGACAAGCCGAAACGTCAGGTACACATACAAGAGTAGGCCGAAGACGCAAATAAAGTCTAGCACCACACAAAAGCAACTGCATGCAGCATAAAACATACGGTACACACATACAAATCCCCGTTATGTAACCGTAATAAGTAACGTAGCCCGAAATACTAGACCTTCTATAGGCCAAAAATTAGTTCCAGCTGGGATGATTTCGCACTGGGGTTGGGGGGGTGAACGCACTTTACGTTCAAAAACATGTTAACCGGTATCAAGGGGACCCTTACTAACACTGATATGTCTAATTCTGAGACCACCAATAATCAGTCAGTACACTGGGTGACCAAAAAGGGGAAAAAATCCATCACGCAAACATACGCACACTCACATAACTGAAGTTTTGGCCACTCGCCCGTGTGGTTATACAAGTAGGCATCTAATCTCGACTAATCCTCATTTCAAACAAACGCGCACACACACACAGGTCTGGACTCTGCCTCATCTCTGGAAATCCTAAAGAGCCTGTCAATGCTGGCAGAGACGGGCCGAGCAGTTGTGGTCACCATCCACCAGCCACGCAGCGAGATATTCCACTCGTTTGACAAGATCCTCCTGCTGTGCCGCGGTCAGGTGGCCTTCTTTGGCTCCCCCATCAAGGTCTGGGACTTCTTCACACGGGCTCTCAACTACGAGGATGAGTCTCTGGTGAGTCAGGTTGAGGGTTTGCATATATCGATAGCACAATTGACAAACACAAGATGATATATAGTTCTACATTAGTATACACATAGCTGGAGTTATTTTTGCTGTAATGATGATCTTTGAGCCTATAGAGCTTTAACACTTGCGAGGACTATAGGTGATTTTTGTTTACTCATTTATAATTTGTGTGGCTTGGTTTTATAAAGGTTGCTTTTCTCTCCCTCCACTACTCTCCATCTACTCCCCACACTACAGTCTGACTCAGGCTCCTCCACCAACACAGCAGACAGAATCCTGGACCTCCTCAAAGAGCAGCGGAGCCAACAGCAGGTGTTGCGCAAGTACCGCAGCTGCGGAGAGCCGACAAAGGTCAAGTGTGCCGTGTGGCGGGGGAAAGGGAGCGCAGAACACACACCTCTATCACCAGACAGGTAAGGCGTGACTTATGGCCTCAAATCCTCATGGCATAATTATGTGTACTTGTGTCAATCCACGAATAAAAGCTCCGTTAGTAAGAAGCTTCAGTATAGTAGGTGTAAAACAACTGATTTGCAAAAAATTTCTAAAACCTACAGTAAACAGTTTTTTCAACCCTTCAAAAGTTATCTCTCTCTCGCTCTCTTTGTCTTCAGTCGTAATCCTGGATTCTGGCACAGACTGGTGTCACTGGAGGCCAGGGCATCACTGCGACAGACTACATTCACAATCATCTACCTCCCCATTGTCTACCTCGTGTTTGGAACCATTCTCGGTGAGTATACATCTTCCAGGGTTCAGATGCATGCAGAAGTGTATTCATAGGATAATGCTGCTTGGAAGAAAGGGGGCACAAATTAAAGCACATGTATGAAAATTGGCAGCTGTGAATGATGTGTGAGCCCCGATAACATGCATCAGCTTCTGGTGTCCCTATTCCACAGGACAGTATGTAGCTTCAACAAATCTTGTTAGTACAAAACGAACTCGTACAAAACCCTCATGCACAAAGCAGTGCATGTGAATGGAAGCATCTAACTTCAAACTCCCAGTGCTGATTATCTCCTCTCGTCTCTCCTCCACATGTGTACAGGGACGACATACCTCTTCACCAACACACCGGTCCAGGTCATGTCCGTCACCTGTCTCCTCAGCTGTTCCTCCTCCCTCTTCATGAGCTCCATCATCATGTCCCTCCTCGTCGAACCCCTCAAGCTCTTCCGACTCGAACACTCGGACGGAATCTCCAGTGCCCACGAGCTCATCCTCCAGGTGTTTATCCGCATGTCCTCCATCTGTACTCTGCCCCTCGCCGTCTGTGCCACTTTAGTGTTTATGCTCGTCTACCAAAACTACTCGCTCGTGGTCTATGTCACGGTTCTCCTGACGTTTCTCCTCGTGAACCAATCCTGGCTCGCTATCTTCATACTGTTCACAGTGCTCTATCCGCAACAGGCGCACCGACTGTGCCCCGTTTTCTCTGCAATAGGTGGATTCTGCTGTCGGTTTCATCGTCCCTAAGCCTCTAATGCCCGTCTACTATGCCTGGATATTCTACATCAACCCTTCTTACTACGCCTACGCCGCGACCACCGTCACTGTGCTACACGACAATGATCTTGGAGGGTGTACTAGGGATTCGCCGCTCGAGTGTTTCCGAGTGTCCAGCGTGGCCGTTTTGGACTCTTTCGGGCTCGCCGAAGTCAATCCGATTCAGTACATGGTTATTCTCATGGGGATGGTCTGGGTGCTCCTGCTATTAGCCATCATTATACTGCAGTTGAAGGTGACCTACCCTGTCATAAAGGAGAGTCTGGAGCCGCTCTTCTGTTGTCTGGTCAATAGAAGGAAAAGGTGAGCCGGGATCAATTCCAGTATATACTGCCAGAATGCCTCACGGTCAATTTCAGAGGAATGGGGGAGGGGGGTGGTATGCTCACAGACCTGCTTTCCACAGGGATTTAGGCCTAATGTTGAAATTCCCTCATCAGCACTCCTGGTGGTGGGTAATGGTTGGTAACTTGTGCCACTTAAAGTTTTGCTCCTTCTGTTCTCGTGTGTGACCAAGCCAAGCGTTCTTGGAGTGTTTGTTTACACTCAGCTCCATGCAAACTATGCTACATACATGTAAAATGAGAATTATCAGCCCTACATTTTTATTTTAACCCTATCTTTATTACTCTGTGTCAATCTCAGACGCAGGCAGGTTCACTCATCGGAGGCTCTAGGACTGGTAGAACACAACCCTACCTGCTCACTCCACCTGCCCAGCTCTGACCTCGCCTCGCAATCGTCCGACTCCAAACCCCCCAATTACAACACCGTAATTGACCTTGAGGCAGCAGACGGCCCCTCAAAACCGGGCCACGAATTGAACGAAACGCGACACCTCTAAATGTGTCTGCAGCACAAAAGACGGAGACAAGGACAGGGCAGTTTGTACTCACTTTCTTCTGGACGGAAAACACAAGGTCGAATTCGACTTTCCCTGGGAGCGACCTCAGCCTCCGGTAGTCGAAGACAGCGTTTTCGACGATGTGAACCAACCGACGGTCGTGGCTAAACAGGTTCTGCAGCCGACAGAACCGTCTCAGCCGATGCTGGATGCACCACAGACCAAGTGTGATGGTCAGAGTCAAGAGCCTACAAGTCCAGTCCGCAAACACGTGGTGCTGCGCCGAGGAATGAGCCTGGGTTTGGGATTCAATAGACACAGTACGGCAGCCAATCGGGGCAGCACGGTCTTCCAGAACACCCTCCTCCAGCACAGACACAGCGCCGTCGTCCAGCTCACGATGGACGAAGACGAGGAGGAGGGAGGGATCGACGAGGGAACGCGCCGGGAGCTAACCACCGAGAAGTGGAAACTGAGGAGACTGCAGATGGACATAGAGCTGAAGAGACTAAAGCACAACGAGGAACGAGAGCGAGTGAGGAGACACTCGGGGGCCTTTTTTCATCAGGCTCTGGACCCACATGACCAACAGCAACAACAGCAAAGCAATGGCCACATTCAGTTATCTCGTGCCGGGGCCAGCGCAAGCAACATTAGTCACTGGAAACCGTCGTCCGATCGCCGCGTGAACAGAAGCAGGAGCATGCAAGTGAGCAGTGGTCTACCAGCGAGCAGAGCCTGGTCAAGACTGAACGACCCACTGGTGCCCCCTCGCCTGGAGATAACACAAGAGGAGGAGGAGGAGGAGGAGGAAGACGAGGAGGCTGGATTAGGTCTGCCACCAAAGGACATCCCGTTCTTCGAGGAAAAAACTACTGCTGGGAGCATTGCCCTGGACATGAGCCAGATTCCAGTGGCCGAGATTGCTGAGAGCATTCCCTCCCAGAGCTCTGACCACAGCTGGAACACTGCGGGAGGACAAGACAGTGCATTTTAGACGGCCACCCGCGCGTTATTGTGTAAATTTTTCGTCTTCATTCACGATGATCAGTCATTATTTTGTGTTCTAATTATACGATTACTTCACCAAGAAATATTGAAAACTTCCACGAGCGCGGGGAAGAGAGTTCTGCGCCGTTACAAGTATGTCCTGCAAGCCAGTGGTCATTAGGGACGACGTCCTGAACGATCTCGCAACGTAAGAGCCTCGTATTACTCGGAGCTAGAGGTTTAGCTACGTATGTACTTCATGTTTTGACGAGCTCTTTACTCTGGGCAGTCGATTCCTGATCAATATTCCTGACGAGGACAAAGATGATCCTCTCAAGCTGTGCTCTCACATTGAGGTGAGCCACTGTATGCACAGCAGGCCATTATATGGAACACAAACATTGGCAGTGTGCTTTACTGTCACGTGGCCCCCTCCTCCCCAACCCCACATGTGCAAAATTCTACCACAGGAATCAGGCTCACACGTGTCTACCTGTGCCAGCCGTTCCGTTCCCTCTTCCATTTCTTCCTGCTGATGAATAGACATATCTATCTAATGCAGTGTCTCGGACAGTTCAACCTGACCTTACTGTACCATGCTATCTATAGCCCTAGCCCTATCTATACAGGTGGCTAATGCAGTGTCTCTCGGGCAGTTCACCCTGACCTTACTGTACCATGCTATCTATAGCCCTAGCCCTATCTATACAGGTGGCTAATGCAGTGTCTCTCGGGCAGTTCACCCTGACCTTACTGTACCATGCTATCTATAGCCCTAGCCCTATCTATACAGGTGGCTAATGCAGTGTCTCTCGGGCAGTTCACCCTGACCTTACTGTACCATGCTATCTATAGCCCTAGCCCTATCTATACAGGTGGCACACTGGTTCTATTTGGACCTCATACGGCCAGAAGACCCTGCCCTCCCTGGCTGCAGTATGAAGGAGTTTATGGCTACCAGTATCCTCCACCACAGTACACATCCTGGGTGACACACATCCTGGTTTATAGAAACATTCGAGGAAGAAACATTGTCGATTCAGTTCCAGATTTTACTTTTAAAAAGCAACAGTTGATTGCTTGTCCAACCGTGCGATACTTTTGCATTTGGTAGCACTTTCCCAAAAAATTGTAAGGGATATGAGGGTTAACTTAAGTTTTTAGGGGTGTGCTTGGAAAGTTATGGTGTATGTATGTACCTTGACTGGCCTCCCCTACAATTATAGTTTTCAAGCACTGTCCATTCCTAGTGAGAGACTCTGTGGCACGTGATCTGGACACCCTCCAGTCTCAGTGGAAGACACTCAAGTACCGCAGACCCACTCGCGGAGCCATCATTCTCAACCAAGACCTCACCAAGGTGGGTTAGCAGTGACCAGGTTTTCAAGGAGACTGCTCCACTTGTACCATGCACTCAACTGGCACCTGGAAAAAAAACCACATGGAAATTATATTGAGGGTTGCTGCACTGGATTCCCAACCACGTTAGTCTCACAGTAGATGTTGGCTCTTAAAGTTTTCTGCAAGATAATAATACTCGATGCAAGCTGCAACATTTTTGTTTTGTGTGTGGACAAAGACACAACTAAGAGTTCATTGCTTCCACAGTGAAGAAGAAATAGCAGGGTAGACAGACACTTTGTGTTGCCCAAAGTGAACTTCATTCATCTCCTACTGTTGTTGTTGTGTTGTTTGTTTGTTTGTGTTGTTATTGTTGTTGTTGTTGCAGTGTCTGCTGGTGCAGGGCTACCCGGCCTCCACATCGTGGGGGTTCCCCAAAGGTAAACTGGAGAGGGGAGAGAGCGATCAAGACTGCGCCATTAGAGAGGTGAGCTCCACCTTCACTCCCACCCATCTCACCCACGAAGTCGGGGGGAAATTCAATGTGTGAATTTTGCCTGCCATCTCTAACCTTATTTCGCTCACCCTTATCTCGGTGTCCTTATCCCTATATCGCTGTGCTCCCTCCCTATCTCTCCTTGATATACATACATAGCTACAAGTTGGGATTCATGATAATGAAAGTGAGAGTGAAAGTCCTTACGTTTACTATATGTGTGTAGGTCTATGAAGAGACAGGGTTTGACATTCGAGCACTCATTCGGAGTGAGCACTATTTGGAGTGTGAGTCGAGGGACAGCGAGCGGGCATCTCGGATGTACATTATTCCAGGGAGTCCCGGAGGAGACAGGGTTCAAACCTCGCGTCAGGAAAGAAATTAGGGTATGCATCCATAGCCCAGCAGAAAACGTGGTTAATCTATAGCTCTTACAATTTTTTGCAAATGCCTCAAAACACTTCCGTAAATTGGTTCATGGCAAAATATTTGGCTATAATGTATACTTCAGACATTGTGTGATGTTGTTCCACTGCAGGACATTCAGTGGTTCCGAGTGGAGGATCTTCCTCGGTTCAAGAAGGATCTCACCACCAGACAAAACCTCGGGAAGAACCCCAGCAGCTTCTTCATGATCATCCCCTTCATTAGGTCAGGGGCTCACCCATATGTATGCAGCCAATGTCCTGTTGTCTTTAAGGTTGTCCTAATACTGTATGCCAACATCCAGGAAAATTAATCCCTGAAAACCGAAAAGGAAGATTGCTGTGCTCTAATTAGAACTATTTTTGTAGTACATACTATTTGAAACCAATGCTGTGCAGACTACTGTGCTTTAAGTAGGTATACTAAACTCTGTAACTTTTGCTTACTTACACTTTTGTGTTCATGTATTTCCTTGGCCTCATGCATATCCCTGGTCATTTCAGTCAGCTGAAGAAGTGGATATCCAACTACCAGAGAGCCCGTGGTGTGGCAGGTGGAGGGAGGAAGACCACTCGAGCAGTCTCGGCTGCGTTTCCCAGGCCCTCTGCCCCTCTCCAGCCCACGAGGAAATCCTCAAACTCTCCCTCTCCCTCCTCCCCCCATCTCCCTCGGAGGACAGCTAGCAGTCGCACCGTAAACAGTGGACAGGAGAAAGCTTCCGCACAGCTACAAACACAGCCTCATTCCAGTCAACAGTCTACCCCTTCTATGAGAGCTGTTTCAGGACCTTCAGCCAGCAGTAGTACCACAAGAACTGCACATATTGGACAACAGAAAGGTTCTGCCATGCTACAAACACAGCCTCATTCCAGTCAACAGTCTACCCCTTCTATGAGAGCTGTTTCAGGACCTTCAGCCAGCAGTAGTACCACAAGAACTGCACATGCTAGACAGCAGAAAGGTTCTGCCATGCTACAAACTCAGCCTCGCGTTGTTGGACAGTCGCTACTTATCAGAGCTGTATCAGGACCTCCGGGAGGGAGATTGAGACCTTTAAACCCTGTTATCGGACAACTCGCGAGCGACGGACCAATAACCGACCGGAGTGAACAAGGGTCAGGGGTCATGCGGTCACATACTGTTCCACACCCTGTCCAAGGTCATCACCACCCACACGTCACTCCCCACCCGGCTCCCCAGCCTCACCGCTCTCTCCCACCTCCCCCACACCCCCTCGCCGCTCTGTGGCAGGCGCCAGCTCACAAGCATCACCCATCACACCCTCACTACACTCACTCTTCACCATTGGCACAGCAGCACCACTATGTCCCACACCCAACTTCTGCATTTAACCCTGTGGCTAATCAGCAATCCAATTCTTACTCAAAAGGAGCACCTGCCAGTAATTTTAACCCTTTTGCTGCTCTTGGTGTTTCGACGGCAACAACTCCACATGGAAGTTCAAAGGATGAAACTCGGACTGTCTCCACTCCATACCAGTGGAATGGGAATGTGACGGTGTTCAGGCCAGTGCAGGTCAAACTGAAGCCAGCCAAGTCATGGACTGGTTTCAAGTTTGACAAGCCCCGCATTTTATCAGCTATGTGGTCTGATATAGGCTGCTTCTGAACAATGACACTTCATTTGTATAACAATAGATTGATGTGCACATTTCTTTCGTTGTGAAGCTTTTTTATGGTATGCAACTTCGCTACCGGTACCGGTCGCTATTTCGTTGTCTCGTTGCGCATAGTCGCAGAAAACGTGGTAACAGATGAACGGACAGACACACACACAAGTACCGTAACCCTCGCTGCGCATGCACACCGAGCGTTAATTACGATTTTTCCATTCTTGCACGCACCAGAGTTGGAGAAAAGAGAAAGACAAATCAACCATCTAGTTCAAGAGTAGAGAGTATAGTCCAGCAGCACAAGTGTATTTCACATTTTTATTAGCTATATAGGATTTCAATAATCGGTGAAAGGGTTTCAGCCAACTCAACATAGCTAAATAAATTGGTCTCGGCAGAATATCTGCCAGGTGGCTTCTGGGGCGATTTGACACTCCTCCTCTTCACTCTTTCCACACTGTATGCTTGTGCAATCAAAACTTGACGTATGCTGCTGAGTACTAAGCTCTTGGCCAGGAAAGTAAGACACACAATCACCACTAGCTTTCATGGCTCGTGTGGTGTAGGCTAGTTCTGCTGAGTCTTGGCCTGCCTCACATGATGCTGCAACCTTCAGAAGAATGCCCTTCTCCCTGGCTGAGTGTCCACATGGCTTCACTCCCTGCTCATCCAGGAACTTGGCACACTGGCTCGCCCACCATCCTGAGGAATGACAGTCAGTGACTATGATAAGGACTCGACCACGGCTGTGCTTCATGTAGAGATCAGCAATGTCTCTGAAGGTAATGAAGCCATCCCTGAAACACCAGTCACCAGTGTCCCTCCGACCATTGCCATAGTAGTGAGTAGTAGTAGTAGTGTAGCTGGGATTAAAATATTGTGTAATTTTGGAAACGTGGAAAATAATATTATTGCTAACCATTTTCCCCTGAATTTTCGAGCACAAGCTCAATCTGTTTCAGTACGTGGCTGCAGCTAAGTTCCATTCCAGGTCTACTGACTTGGACTGGGAGCACCTCATCGGAAATCTTGTTGTAGAAAGCCCACAAAGCGTTGAGGTTGTTCCACTTGTCTGGAGGTATGCTTAATTCTGTCAGAACTTGACGATCGCCTTCAAACAGCTGAGGTGGAGACTGGGGGACTACTGAAGATTGCATTCTTCCAGTGGTGGTGTGGTTGAACCAATAATCATGAATGCTCCATGCTGAATTTAAGCAAGCTCACCTTCATGAACACAAAAGGAAAACATTGTCTTACTTTTAGAAATTTGAGTCTTTCTTCAAGTTCCATCATACTACCTTGCTGCTGCTGCTGTAAAGTCTCCGTTCCTAGAGAGATGTAATGTGCAAGCTAATTTTACTTTACAAGCTGGAGGTTTCTATAATAAGAGCAGAACTCTAAACAACGTCAGCCAGCAGGAGAGTAAGAGTGAAATCCCAGTACTCTGTCTCTGGTATACAGCATGTTGTATGACCAACCTTGGTTTGTTCCTCGCAGTAAGGATTGTGGGTGATCTATCACTTCCCCAGCGGTGGACCAGGTGGTGTCAGTGGATATTTTGCACTTTTTCTCCTCCTCCAGGCCACACCTCACCCTTGTGAAATCAACAACATATGTATGCTGCCTAGCCCCTGAGTTTTTTCCCTGGAGAATGATACACACATCCATGCTCTTCCAGTTCCATGGCTCGTGTGGTGAAGACTAGTTCTGCTGAATTTGGCCTGCCTCACATGATGCTGCAACCTTCAGAAGAATGCCCTTCTCCCTGGCTGAGTGTCCACATGGCTTCACTCCCTGCTCATCCAGGAACTTGGCACACTGCCCTCACCCACCGTCCTGAGGAATGACAGTCAGTGACTATGGTAAGGCATCGACCACGGCTGTATTTCATGTAGAGATCAGTGATGTCTCTGAAGGTGATGAAGCCATCATTGAAACACCAGTCACCAGTGTCCCTCCGACCATTCCCATAGTAGTGGAGCACAGCTGTGTAGATATAAAGAATCTTGCAAGGTTCATAGAATAATATACAGTTACCTCCATGGGGCTTTTTTGCTGAATTTTGGAGCAGAAACTCTATCTGCCCCAGTACGTATTTGCGGCTTAGCTCCATTCCAGGGTTGCTGACTTGGACTGAGAACACATCGTAGAGCTCAGTCTTGTTGTAGAGAGCCAGTAGAGCATCGAGGTTGTTCCACTTGTCTGGAGGTAGTCCCAGTGTTGTCAGTACTTGACTGTCGTTCTCGGACAATTTTGCTTTCTTCAGGGGAATCACATCCTTCTTAGACCATAATGCTTGCCACACACCAGGGTAGTGTAGTTGACCCAATTATCATTACTGCTCTACTCGATCCTGCAACCACAGTGACTTAGTTGGGTACAGAAAAAGCAGCTAATGAACTTACCTTAGACTTAGCAGTTGCTTTGAAAATCCCATCTTTTTCCCTGCCCATCCCACCACCCTCTGCTCCCTCTCCCCTAGTCAGGGCCCACGACTACCCCCACATCCCCAGAATCCCTGTTAGTTCCTCAATAATTTCACTTTCCTTCTGCTGCACTGCATCTTCTTTCTCCTGCTGCATTTCTGCCAGTTCCCTTTTCTTTTCTTCCATCAATAATCCGAACTCTCGCTCTCTCTCTGTCAATGCTATTTGAAATGCTCTCTCCTTTTCTGCAACTATCTGTTGGAATACTCTCTCGTCTTGGAGCCTCTGTAGTGAATTTTCCTCTCGCTCTCTCTCGATCATTTGGGCTAACTCGAGCATGTTCTTTTTCGTGAATTCTTCTGAGGTCTCATCTGCGGCAGACTCCAGGAGAGGAAGAACTTCTTGAGCGCTTGGTCGCTCTCCAGGATTGTCACAAAGACACTGATGAATTGTATCAAAGAGTCGACCCTGCGCTTTTACCTCATCAGGTAGCTGTTCAAGAAAGGCACTTCGTCGCTGAGCTTCAGTGCGGTAGCGAGTTTGTCCGCTTTCTTGGTACTTGACTGGAAGAGGGTCAGGGAAGGTTTGTGTCAGAGTTAGAGAGACACAGAACGCCAAGTGAGAAAACATCGAGGGATTCGTTGTATTCACCTCCCTGTGCTTCGGGAGGCATGTATGCTGCATTGCCAGGACCTTTGGTTAGAGGACCCACGTCTTCCGGAATGAGGCGAGCCACTCCCAGATCTGCAATCTTGGCGACCATGGCTGAATTTAGGAGGACGTTGGTTGCAGTGAGGTCGCGGTGGATGATGGGCGAATCCTGGCTGTGCAGGAAAACCAGCCCTCGAGCAACGTCGCGGAGGATGCAATACCTGAAGCCGAGCGGGATGTGCGGCTTGGTGGGCGAGCGACTCCGCGAGTGCGGGGCAGGGGCAGGAGCAGAGAATGGAGATCTGTTAGTAATAGCTCCGTGACGAGCGCCGGCGTGTCGGAGCCCGGGAACTCGCACACTCCCAGAAACTGCACGATGTGGGAGTGGCGTAGGCGACTCATCAGTTCGCACTCCTGCACGAACTTGCGTCGGTTCTCTTCCACCATTTCTTGGTCAACCCAACCTCTCACCTCTCTTTCTAAAATTCCGTGCATCTTCTTGACGGCGCATAAGGACCCCGGTATCTTTGCCTCCAGTACTTCGCCGTACGCTCCATTCCCAAGGATTCTCCCCGTGGGACGCACTGAGTGGATCTGGTACTGCCGGAGAGCGGAAGTAATTTCGTAGAGCCATGATCGAGACGACAGAAAAGGGGGCGTTCCTCGCTTGCACAAAATGGGGGGTGGGCTGATAAAATAATGCGCATGCGCTTAGCATGTGTTTCACAATGGTGCAAAAATTACCAACACAAATTAGCATAACAAAAATTGTTCATCAAGAAAATGTCTCACAGTTGTATGTCACATTTCATATTTTTGGGCACTTGCGGTGGATAATTGAGGAGCCCGACTCATCATACTCCTGTTTGGAGATCCAGCGCTGTCGGTAGGTGGAGAGGGAGGCCAGGACCGAGCCACCGATCCAGGCAGAGTGCTGCCTCTCTCGGGGAGCCACGATCTTCACCTTGTTCCATCTGGGGCCAGTGCAGATATCTCATTCCGCAGCCTGTCTGCAATGCCGCGGAACATGGTGGAGCCTCCGGATAGGACCGTGTGCGCAAAGAGATCCTTGCGAAGTTCTTCGTCGCACTTCATGACCGAGTTGTAGATCTCCTGGTGGACCCCTGCAATATCGCTGTAATCACTACCCATGAGGTGTGGTTGAAAGTGGGCCTCAGGGGCACCTGAACTGCTCATCATCGATGGTAATTAGACTACCATCTGGAAGCTCGTAGGTCTCCCCCTGGTTGGATTCTGAGGCAGCTGCCTGCTGGAAATCCAGGGCCACGTAGCACAGCTTCTCCTTGATCTCACGCACATCTTTTCGTTGGGCAATGCTGAACTTGTGTCCGATCCTGTTGAGCATGCTCATCAGGAACTTGGTGAGTTGCGAGCCGGCGTAGCCCAGACGGAGGCTAGCGTGGGGAAGGGGCTTTCCCTCCTGGATGGCCACAATGTGGGAGAGACTGTCACCACAGCTGAGTACGACACCAGTGGTTTGACCCGCCGCGTGGAGAGACAAGACAGCCTCGTTGGCCATGAATAGCGACGGAGTGCTGAAATGTTCAAACATGATTTCGGTCGTCTTCTCGCGGTTACCGAGGGAGTTGAACGGATTCTCTGTGAGCAGAACAGGGCACCCTTCAGAGGGAACGTCCATCTTTTTGAAGATGTGGTCCCACACCTGAGGAACATCAATGATATTAATTCCTGATTATGTCAAGAAAAAAATGGACCTTTTTCACATCTTCACCGTCTTTGATATCTCCACTTCCTCAATGGTGTACTTCAGGTAATAAGCTGTGTGCAATGAATCGAAATTCATGCATGATCACCTCCATAAGTCAATGTAGCTACTGCAACAACGATCATTTATTATGCAGATACAGCTAAATGCGGCTGTAGCTCTTCACTTACGGGTTTTGCGAACGGCCTCTTCTCCTGCTGTTTGGCTGAAGTACGAAAGACTTACGACGGGCGGAACCAATAGCGGTTCGTTGCTGCCCGCGAAACCGACTTTGATCATGAACGACCCGTTGTCGAACACCAGTGCCTGTTGCTCCGCATCCATCGGATGATTCCTCTGCTGAAGTGGACGGATTTCCGAGAAGTTTCTTTTGCAGTATATTATAGCTTGCTCCGTTTAGCCGCACGCTGCATGTACATACCTAGCTAGTTAGCTGCGCTCGCTTTTATACTCGCGCCGCCGAGCTGAGCGATGACCCGATGAGCATGCGCGCAATGAGTCGCACACACGGTATTATAATAGCGACGATCAGAAGCATTTGCGGTTCACAATTGCAGGACCAAATTCTTCGTACTCGTCCCTGGATATCACCATCTGTGGAAAAGTCGATAGAGAGGCCAGCATAGACCCACCGATCCATGCAGAGCTACCACCATGAGGTGGAGAAATAAGTTTGAGTCGCATCCGCGGTGGAACCAGAGCCGTCAGCTCTTTTCTCAGTCTGTCAGAAAATCCCGGGAAAAGGGTCGAGCCTCCTGACACCACAATAATTTTACTCATTTCCTCTTCATTGTACTTCATGAGTGAATCATGGGTGATCTCCTGTACGCCTAGAGTGGGTCTACTGTCATAATCATCATTGCCGAGGAGATTCGGTCGAAAGAGGGCCTCGGGGCACCTGAACCGCTCGTTCCCGATGGTGATGACCTGTCCGCCGGGGAGCTCGTAGCTCTTCTCCAGGCTGGAGCTGGAGGCCGCGGTCTGCATCTCCTGCTTGAAGTCCAGCGCCACGTAGCAGAGCTTCTCTTTGATGTCACGGACAGTCTCAAACTCGAATGATTTCGGCAAAGAGTAGCCCCTCTCGTGTAGCCCCTTCATTAGGAAGTAGGTCAGTTCCCTGCCACCGATAAATGAAAATTTGAAGGCGTGGGGAATAGTGTGTCCGTCGTATACGGCGTTACAGTAGGAGACATGGCTCCCGCAGTGTAAGTTGAAGCCAGAGGTGCAACCGGATGCAAAGAGGATCAGCCCAGCCCTTTTGGCGATGTAGAGCGATGGGACTTTGAATGTCTCGAACATGACTTGTGTCATCTTCTCTCTGTTGATTCTTGGATTCCCGGCCTCGGAGATCAATAGAGGGTGATCCTCCGATTTGACACCCAGCTCACTGTCATAGATGTACCGCCAAATCTATACCACATGTGAGAAAAAAAGGAAAAAAGGGGGGATCAGGCAAGATATGAAGGTCCAGACAGAGTCTAGGGGGAGTGTGTGATCCCTTTTCAATTCACACAAACTGCCCCTCACTTTTACTACAGGCTCAAGGTTCAGAACAACACAGTAACAAACAGATCACACCTCTTCCATATCGTCCCAGTTGAGAATGGTTCCACTCTCCACCGGATACTTTCCACTCACTGACGGCTCTTCTGCAAATCACGCACCTACATTTTATACAGTTTCGGCGTCGCTCTATTATAGCTCTATACCTGTACGTCGTTTCAGAGCCTCTTCACCGATGAACACCGTATCGGGGTCCCCCCGGCGGCGACCTACGATGCAAGGGAACGTGGTTGCGGGCCCGTCTCCGCCTGCGAACCCGGCCCTGCACGTGCTGCTGGTGATGTCCATCACCACAGCTGCTGCGGCCCCTACTGCTGCCCGCCCCGCCGCGTTCATATCGCCGACTTCTGTGTCTTCTCGCCTCAAGACAAGGATGCGCGCTAAAGCATGCAAATTAGGGGGAGGGGCTTGTAGAGCGCTTATTAAGGCGCGCGCGTTCATGCTTCACATAGCAAGATGAACAAAGTGATTCACACAATAATGCTAAAAAATCATACCACACAGATCTAAAAAACAGTCTTGAAAAAATTATGCCCATATCTGCAGTAATAAATCAAAGGTGTTATTGTGCAAAGTAGCAGATATAATATTATAGCGAACATTTTGAAGGAGAAAACTTTGCAAAATATAAATTGTACAGGTGTTAATGGAACTTCGCTGGCAAAAACGAAGCTAGGACAAGTGATCTGCAAAAAAAAAAAAATTTCTTTCCAAAAGGAAAAATGGTAACCATAAAGTCTTGGTTAACAAAGTTTTCTCCTTCCTAATGTGCCCCACTAATAACATGCCGACAGTATTATATATACTAGCCTTCAAGGTTCCGTCCCAGCTGCAGGAGCCCAGTGCAGTACCGTCTGGAGACAGAGCCACGTTACTAACTCTGTCTGTGTGGTTCAGCCACATGGCGATATGGGTTCCCTGTGGGACAGTTGTTAGTATATACAGTGAATAGTATACCACTCTATAATGCAACATCTTATGTGTGTCTATGTGTGGAGTTCATTATTATGCATGGTTGATGGTGCAATGTTGTACATGTTGTACTAGTAATTATTCCAAAGTAAGACGGTGCTAGTTTATTCTAGCCGTGGTAGTAACATACCTTGATGACATCCCAGACTCGAATGGCATAGTCATCATATCCACCAAACAATATGCGACCTTAGAGAGAGGAAAAAAGACAGACACACACACACGTAAGGGTTGCCACAATAGTTAGAGGAGAGAGACCAGCTTTCGTCTGGGACTTGGGAGTTGTAGTTGAGTGAGTAGTGTACTGGAAACCCCCGGTTGCTAGGCCTGAGTTTGACTCGCAACAAAAGACCGTTTCTTTCTTGCAGAGATGCCAAGTTCACGTATACAGCAAGCGTATCTAATTGTTTTGTAAACCTACGTAATTCTCTTAACAAATTTCCATAATTTGCCGTAGACGATGTATGGGAGTATAATAGCCAGTGCGATGTCCGTCAAACGCAAGAAAACAGATACGCATGCTTGCCAGCTCTGTTCTGGCCTGCACTAGCAAGTGGTGAGGTTATGACGTGGTGTTCAGAGGTTCTCACCACTCTTGGAGAAGTCCAGGGCAGAGCACCCGAATATGATGCCAGTCTTGGTGTAGAACTTGATCTCCTGATCAGCTCGCAGGTCAAACAGTCTGATCTGTGGTCAGTAAGCAATACATACAGCCAGACAAAAGTCACTCTTTGTAGATGGTCAAATAAGTTTCCTCTAACTACATGTGCACACTACTCACAGTTCCGTCATTGCAGGCGGTCCCAATGGCCTCTCCAGTGGGGAAGAACCTCACGGAGTTGACCTCTCCCTCGTGACCTTCGAACCTCATCACACACTGCCCGGAGCGACTGTCCCAGATACACGCAGTGCGATCACTACTCTGATCGGAGCAGAGAGGTAAGAGGCAAAGAAAAAACTTATATACTTGCTTAAAAATGACTTGCATCAACCCAATTACAACTGGTACTGTATATGTGACAAGAAAAACTTGCACTGTGCCCTACTTTCTCTGGTGTATATGTATATTTGACTTACTGCAGTGGCAAACACAGTGAATGGATCCTTTGGATTCAGAGCCAACCTGTGTGTTTAGAGATGTGTCGTCAACGAGGTAGGAGGGCAAAGGCAAAGCAAACAAGTCAACTATATACACCCAGGACAGCTCTTTATTTTCAAGGAAAAAGAAGAGCTGCCCAGGTGGGCAATGCGAACCCACCACACTCTGCTTTCTAGACGAGTGCTCTAGATAGATGCATACTCGTATATACACAACCCACTGTCATAATCTACTGCTAGTGGTGCTTTCTAATCTAGTGCTAATAGTACTGTATTTGAATAGTGGGTTCAAATCCGATCGTACCCAAGGATATCTGAAGTGTGACCCTGGAATGTCTTGACTGGTTCGTGGTACTCCATGTCCCACATGGCGCACAGTTTGTCAGCTCCTGTCGTCAGGATCTGTGACATACACAGTCAGAGAGAGAGAGAGAAGGGAAGTGTAAGGGGACTCAGGCCAATAATAATGTAGGCCCTGAAGCTAGTTTCGATCCAGTAAAAAGGGGGCTGGTACAATAATAAACTGCAGCAGCTATATACTCCGTTCTTCAAACTGGTCATGAAACAAAATGGCAAATATCATCAACATCCTTGATAGCTTTGTCCACCTTTCATAACGTTTGCCCCATTCCCCCCCACCATGCCATGAAGGGTACAGGAATAAATAGAGTTGGAAGCTCCAACAAGAAAATTGCACAGTGTGTGTGTGCGTGTGTGTGCGCGTGTGTGTGTGTGTGTGTGCTGTGCTGTGGGATAACCCTTTCCTGATACCCTAGACGCATGAATAACCATTAGCAGTAGGAAAGAGGAAGACGCCCAAAGAGCTTACAAATTTCTGTGGCAAGGAAAAGCTTGGGTTCCCAATGTTTGCCATAGTTTCCAGATAAGGAACACTTTAGATGTATAGAGGGCCTCTTCTACAGTTTTATGATGTCATTGGAATGAGGAAAAGTCCAACTCATGAATTAAACCCAGTAATCATTGGAATGGTGACATTAAGGAAAAGGCAGAATTCAGGATGACTGAGTTTTGCTAGTCTTTGAAGCAAGCTGACAACAGGGTGTACTCTCTATATTGCGGGTGAAAGAAGAGGTATGTAATGAATAATTAGGCAGATAAGGAAAAACCAGAAAATAGCACAACTCAGTCAGCTACACCTGTTGTCAGCTTGCTTCAAAGACTAGCAAAACTCAGTCAGCGTGAATTCTGCTTTTTCCTTCTTAATGTCACAATTCCAACAGTTTACTGGGTTTAATTCAGGAGTTGGGAAGAGGTATGTAATTAATGGGGAATAATAATTAGGCAGATAAGGAAAAACCAGAAAATATCACACACACAATGTGGCCCTAGGATTTGTTGAACGAGGGAAGATGAAAGATGTAGTGTTAGTGTATGTTTCAGACAGTACAGCCCATGCCGTTATGTTCTAAATCATGCAAAACTGCTGAATTTGCACCCGCGTTTGTCCCGCCAATGATGCATTCGTTGTATGTGTGATTTGGCCCCCGTGAGCAATTGCAGAGTTTTCTGTACGTGCCTGTTGGTCTGAACCAAAGAACAGGCAGTTGGTGATGTATTTCTGGTGAGCTGATAGAGTCTTCCTGGGCACAGTGAGACGAGGCAGCTGGCTGTCTGTGCTGGTCCGCCCAGTGTCAAGCTGGAACACCTGACAGTCACAACTGGTCCCCCTATAGATAGACATACAACGCATGTATACACGTGTATATACAAGAAGGAATGCTACCAATTTTGGCGAGCAAGAGAGCAGTTCTTTTTTATGTGTGTTTGTTTCACCATCATGTATATACAACATTATGTGCAGTACCGGTCAATGGATCGTGTTACATATCCTGCATTCGCGTGACTAGGCAGGCTCTAGCTTCACTCGCCAATAACACTTTGATTGAAAGAGAGTGGTCTAATTACTCAAACCAAGTGACCCCATCTATGAACACCCAGAGAAAATGTATATATAGAGGCTTAGGGAATGGGGAGTAATGCTAATATCATGATCTGCCCAACACCATAATTGTCCATTGGCACTATCATAATGCATAATAAAGTTAGAGGACTTACCTAAGTATATAGTATGTAAGCCTGCCGGCTACAGTATGTATAGTGAGAGAGGCAAACTGGAATACAAGTGAGGGGGTGACTCACGCGCAGGCCAGGAGAGTGGTGGAGGGAGAGAAACTACAGGCGCACACCCACTTTGAGCTCTGAATGACCATCTCTTTCTGAGCCGTCATCCCGTTCCAGATAAACAGCTGCCCGTCCTTCACGAAAAGGGAGGAACGGTAACAGTAAAGACATGTACATACGACCGTTTGTGTAATATAACTTTTAATGGCCATTTGAGCACTGTTTTGTGTGTACTGTGAAATTTTTAGTTTAGTCCAATGTGTCGTACCCTACCATTACTGCCTCACACATCAGACGCACAAACCTGTCCAGCAGTCACAACATGGCGCTTGTCCGGCGACCAATCAAAGTGTAGTATCCTTCCTCGGTGGCCCTTGAGAGTCTTCCTCACCTTCAAGTTAATCACTGGACTAGTGACAGGGACATCCTCCTCCTTCTGCAAGGTGGCAAATGCTGAAGAGAAGAGCAATAGTTCAAGTTGGATGAAATCGATGGGTGGACTTGCCTTCTGGGCCGACATTGCGTGACCTGCGGAGTCTTAGATTTTCCCTCAAGTCGCGGGCGTCCTTTTGGAGCCTCTGTTGAGCGTCTTCCTCGCTCCCCGCCTCTCTCTCGGGCGACAAAGAACCGTTCTCCTCGGCCATACTAGTTATACCACTCCCGTGTACTCGCGTGCGCACGCGAATGTTCGCAAAGGGTTAAATTTCCACAATAACCCTTTGTGTACTCACCGAAATTTACACGTGCTTCGTGGCGAACAACAGGAGACGACGACGCAGCAGGAATGTTGAAGGTGAAGAGAAAGCTAGTTTTGGAACGGTGTTGTCTAAGTTTTTTTCAACTAAAACCAAAGCAGTAAATAATAATTTGCAAACTGTGAATGCGCGAGCTAAGACTCACTTCCTGTCTTTCTCTGACCGCTATCTCTAGGTTCTAGCGTTCTGTCTGGTGGTGGGGCTGTGTTTACCGCTGGGCCACGGCGGAGCGAACCTCATAGCCTCCAAGACCATCCTCAACGAACACATGGTGGAGGGGAAAGACCTCACCATCAAGTACTCTATTTACAATGTGGGAACAAGGTACGTTTCTCCTCCACACACCGCTTCACTCACACCTTACACACACACTCACACGCACACAGTGCGGCAGTCAATGTGCTACTGGAGGACAGTTCATTTCCAGAGGAGCACTTTGTGATAGAGCAAGGCTTACTGACCACCACATGGGACCGAATACAATCGTATCCTCACTTCCTCTCTCTATCCCTTCCTCCCATCTCCATGTCTTATCTCCCTGTGTGTTTGTCAACCTGTTGTGTTCATGTGGCCGGTGATGTTCACAAGTTTTCCCGTGTCTGAAATTCAACTGTTGATAACTTGCCTTTCCATCTGAGGCCGCATAGAACTAGCACTGTAAACAAACACTCAACAATGCGTCTGTCGGTTGTCTGTCTTTGTTGTTGTAAGTTCCCTGACGAGCTGCTGTCGCATCCAGATCCAGCAATGTGTCTCACGTGGTGGTGGTCCTCCCGAGAGAGGCCGGGGCCTACAACATCTCCTGGGCCAGACTCACATACACATCCGACGAATCCAAGGGAATGGTGAGCTCTATTTAGAACGTTTCTCCGAATTTGCCAACTCTTCCTCTGTGCATTTTTGTTTTTGCTGTTGTTCAGACTGGCTTTACAAGTGCTCCTGGTCCAGTACTAGTGCTGCCATTTGCGGAGTTCTCGCGGAAATACGAAGGACACTTGGTGAGCTAAAAACCGTGTACTCTTTGTGGAAGTTCATTAGCAACACGTTCATGTTGAGCACGGACTTGTTTGCAATCTTTTCTGACACCTTAAAAACCAGCTATACTTCTTGTGTGCACGTGTGTGAGTGGCCGATGATGCTATAAAGTTATCCCTGTCTGAATCCTAAGACTGTGTGGATATTTTATCTCTCTCACTGAGGCGACCAGCACACAAACTGCAGTCTACCCTACTGCATGATACTTTATTGGCTGTTATGCAAGTTTGGCAGCTTCAATTTTTTCGCAGCAAAAATGTTTGTGAGCAGCAAAGCAATGAATCTACTGTCCCCAAAGTTGTTTTTTTCATATGCGTGCGCTATACTGTAGTCACATCTTAATTTTCCTGTGACTGTGCAGATGGAGTGGTTGGCGTTCTTTACTATGAGTGCCCCTACAATTCTACTGCCATTTATGCTCTGGTATCGCTCCTACAGCAAGTATGAGAACATGATGGCTAAGAAACAACACTGATAATATATAGTCTACTGTCGATTATATCACGCTCCACTCTGAATGAATAACGTGTACAGCATACAATGAATCATTCCCTAGGGTTGTTTTAATTTCATAATAGTATTTTTTGGTGTATAATTATACTAAAGTGGAGCGTGGGACGAGAAAAATGTATATACTGGACATATATAGGATTCATTTAACAGAAAGTAAAGATGACTAATAAACTAATGCAGGACAGACATTGTAGTACTCATAGTTCACTTGAAGCCGTCTTCTTTGCCTCCAGCGATACTCTCGATAAGTTGGACTGGAATCCTCCCTCCTTGTGGCGAACTGAGATAATGAATATCTCATAACAGGAAACTAGCAAAATATTTGGCAGTTTTAGAGACAAACTGCGTATTATGTGGGCGGATAGCAAACAACTTTCTCGGTGACATTCTAGTTTGCCACCATGTTTTTTTTCCAGTAAAAGTACACTGTGTAGTGACCACTAGCAAAACAGCTTGGTGATTTTCTGGTGTGAACTAACATGCTTGCCACCCGCAGAGTTATTGTGGATAGAGAGAAAGTACTATAGCTATAATACCTGATTGTCCGTCTTTGGTTATTTCATAGTCTTCATCTTGCAAGAGAGCACCGGAGTTGTCCTGTGGGTGACGTATATAGTCAACAGAGGGTGTGATAATATGCGCACAAACACTTGCAGAAATGGTTTATTGACTTACAAAGACTTCAACTTTCTCCACGTGGTGCTCCAACACTGAGATTGCAAAGCTCATGAAGTACAGGTAGGATGCTTGCTCTGGCCTGCATTGAGCGGACAAAGGAGAGCTTACACACAAGAAAAGACATAGTGAATAGTGACTGACCTTTCTACTTTACACTTGTAATCAGTTTTCCCAGTCTTTTTCATGCTCATGCTCCATTCCTAGACGGCAGAAGAGAGCTTATAGCATGCGAACGGTGCATATGCAGTTCCTACCTCGTTCGTACCACCGACTGCGGCGTAGGTAAACACGCAAGTTACCCCATTCTCCTGCGGAAAGGGACAATATCGGAAATGAACTGATCCCTGAGCACCGCATGACTCACTAGCTTGATTTTCTGGTGCGTAATCTGTCCCGACGGCTTTATATCGAAGCTGAGTGTCTCCAGAAGCTTTTTCTTGCCCGTGCACAAGACTGGCGTGCAGCATATCGCCAGCAGAAGAAGGAGCGGTGCCGTTCTCCTCATGGTTGTGGGCGGGTCCTAGGTCTGCAGACGAGCAGCAATCTCATTGGTCAGTTTTTGGCCTGTTTGCGCATGCGCAGGGTACCATGGAGCTGCTGCAACAACTTTTCTCCAGCTAGAGCTAGCTCTGGTCGGTCTAGTCTGCAGTGACTGGGAAGCCGTTTAGGAGTTTCTGTGCGTCCTTCATCTTTATAGACGTGTACTCACAAAGTTTGAACGAAGCCCGAGCAACTGAGTCGCAATGGCGCATTCTGCGACGTCGGCGACGCAGCATTCGTACCTCGACGTCTTCGGAGACAGACTCCCTTCCCGCTTCCCAGTTCCAGAAGAAGCCGCGGAATCCAGCCGACCTAAACCTGCTGCAAAGTGCTTTATCGAGCCAAGCCCGTCTAATCCCATTCGAGTCCCGCTTCGGAAGAAGGTGAAGTGCTTCTTTACGGACGTGTGGAACACGCGGATATCAATGAAGCTGTTTGGTAGTCGCAAAGAGTTGGAAATGGAGGAGGAGCGACTGCAGAACATCGAATACCTTGTCATTCACCCTTGCAGCAAATTCAGGTCAGGACTGCACACCTATGTAGCTAACCAAGTAGCAATGCATGTCTGCCCTGTGTAGCTTTTTATTATAGATGTACAAAAACTGAATTCTCACTGTATTATGCACAGGATCCTGTGGGACATAGTGATGCTCCTGATACTGTCCATCAACACTGTTCTCCTCCCAGTGGCAGTGAGCTTCTTTCGAGAGCTCATCAACCCTGGCTGGCTCTCTTTCACTTGCTTCTCCGACATGCTATTCATCATCGACATCGTCCTCAACTTCTGGACTGGGGTTATAACCGACGAAAATATCGTCATCCTCGATCTCAGAATGATCCGTCGGATCTACGTGAAGCGGTGGCTCCTGTTTGATATCCTGTCTGTGTTTCCGTTTGACTACATGGCCATCATAATAATAGAGGCTAATTCTCTGAGCGCGGCATACCTTCAGGCTACCACGGCACTGCGGCTACTGAGACTCCTCAAACTCCTGAGTCTGCTGCGGCTCTTCAGAGTTGTCAAACTCATGCACTATCTCGCCAAGTGGGAAGAGGTAAGCAGCCTTTTTCTACCACCTTCATAATCTTTTGTAGATGTTTTTTACTTGGACCTAGAAAGAGAACAGGGTGTACACCAACTTCTGTCGGCAGTTCAGCCCAGGCCCATAACCAAGTCACTGCACTATTTGTTTCCTGTTCCATTTTTATGGTCTAGACTCCACAGAAGTAACTTTTTCTCCCAGAAGAGATTACCAATACATTTTTGTAGAAGACTATTGAAAAGGACCGATTTCTTATTCTTTTGCTTGATGTTTTGTGTAGCTGTTCAATGCCAACTCTCCGATCGCGAGGATCAGTAACTTCATTCTGGGAGTGCTGCTCCTTGCTCACTGGAACGGCTGCATTCAGTTCCTCGTCCCTTTCATGGAGGGGTTTCCCCCTGACTCCTGGGTCTCCATCAACCACCTGCAGGTAGCAGCGTTGTTCCACATTGAGTGTCTGTACATGCATTCTGAGACTGTGCTAACAGATACATTGGTGAGAGGTCATCTATTGATACATATCAGGAGAGCTTTATCACAACGAAATTCTCAAGGCTGCTTGTCCAATGGTTTTCCTACGTTCCTACGTTCCTATGTTAATGTTCGTGGTATATAGCAACTAAACAGCTCACACTTTCACATAGAGAAAGAAGAAAATGACAGAGAGAGGGGCTTCCATACTCATGTTTTACCCATTGAACTTAACCTGTAGGGTGCCAGTGTTGGTGAGCAGTACTCCTGGGCAGTGTTCAAGGCCATATCCCACATGCTGTGCATCGGATTCGGTCGATTCCCGCCACAGAACATCACTGAGGTGTGGGTGACAATCATCAGCATGCTCATAGGGGCGTCCCTCTACGCCATGTTCATTGGACACATCTCTACTCTCATTCATTCTGCTGACTCTTCCAGCAGGAAGTACAAAGAGAAGGTACCACAATATGAGCCTATATTTCATCATCTTGCAAAATTAAATGTGCTGCATTGCATTGAGGAGCAGTGTTTTTAACTTTTTAGTTTCGTGCAGGTATGTACATATATAAGTCTGAATCAATGAGAAGTGGTATATAACTGACTTAAATGCAAACCTTCGATATACTGCACAGCTGGAGCAGGTTGAGGAGTATGCTCGCTACAGGAAGCTCCCGCTGGCCATGAAACAGAAAGTCTATGAGTACTACTACCAGAGGTACCACGGCCACATGTTCAACGAACAAGACATCCTCAATGAGCTCTCACACCCTCTCATGGTGGTAGGTGTCATCACAGAAACATCAACTACAGTGCGGACTAACAAAAAAATAATGACAACGAAAAAATAAAAGGCAAAAATAACTTACAAACAACAAAAAGAAATTAACACAAGCACCGTGTGGCTAGCAGCTACTTTTAACACAAGCCGTCAATCCAGTACTGTTTAATGCTCATTCATCATCTGCAGGAGATTCTGAACTACACATGCCAGGAGCTAATCCGAGTGGTCCCGTTCTTTGCCTCGGCCAGTGAGGCCTTCATTACCTCCATAATTACCAGGGTCTCCTTCGACGTGTTCCTGCCCGGTGACTACGTCACGCAGTACGGGACCATAGGAACCAAGATGTACTTCATCCAGCACGGAGTACTGGACGTGGTAAACAAAGACGGGAATGTTGTTAGCACTCTCTGTGATGGATCCTACTTTGGAGGTAAATGGAAGTTCAGTATTGCTAGTTTCACTGCTCTTATGCTTGCTTTGTTGCTCCTGTCTTTTTCTCGTCTATGCACAGTTTGCTCGCTAGTTTCAGTTGGCAACAATTGTTCATCTATGGTACCTTATGAATATAGTGTAACACTATTACTCTGGGCAACAGTGGTACAGAATAATATTGTGCTCATAATATGGTGTCTTTAAAATTGCGTGCAACAACTGCTGTTGGCCAAGATGTGCTTATTAGAGAGGTGTCCTCGTCAATAAAATTATCAGGGTCGTCCTTAGAGAGGGGTTCCACTATAAGGAGCTCAATGATGCAGTAGGTCATGCAGTTCTCACACGTGTTGTAATATTGTGTAAGACCCCAGAGTACCTCTTCTCTCTCACTGCTGTTGTATATAGAGATCTGTATGCTGTTCAAGTGCCGCAGAGTGGCCAGTGTGAAGGCAGTCAGTGTGTGCGATCTCTACTCCCTCGACTGCAACGACTTTGAAATGATCCTCAAGAGATTCCCCAAGATGAAACAGGTATTACATAACACTTGTGTACATGTACAATAGACAGCATCTTGGCCTTTCCTTGACAAAAAATTGTATTTCTTAACTGCTTTCTCTATGTATGTCTGTGCACTGCTTTTTGTCTAACTGTCTCCCAGTCACTAATAAATCTAAGCAGGACTCCTAAGCTGTTTTGTTGTGTCATCTCTCGCCTGTTAAAAGCAGCCCCCTCCGTTGCAGACGATGAAAGAGGTGGCGGAGGAGAGACTGGCACATCTGAGGGACATGTACGGTCCCGGCTGGATGGACAGCGAGGACAGCAACGTGGACTTCAACCGACTCAGCTCCGTCCAACTCGTCAGTTCCCGGCAGTCGCGGACACGAGAGTATCTGAGAAAGATGGAGGCGACGCGATCGGAGCCCTATCACGCCAGAACTGACGGTGAAGGTGGGGGTACCCGCCGGAGCTTCGGGAGCTATCGGAGTAGGTCCAGTGTGGGGGGCGTGGCAGGTGGGGGGAGGGGCCTCCGGGAACCGGCCACCACCAGTCGACAGCTGCAAGCATCGTCAGACTCTGTTGATATTGATCTTCCCATGTTCACAGAGACTGAAGACATTGTATGACCACAACATGTATGTAGCTAGCACCGCAGTACTCCTAATCAATCCCTCCTGTCAAATACCACCACAATCTCAATGTGAACAGCTCGTTTGGACAACTCTACGGCACATACACACACCCTGTAAGGCTAACCAAACAAGTACGGAGCCCA
>CASHTH010001438.1:0-18900 GCA_030341885.1 Geodia barretti | reverse complement strand
GCTAAGTGACCTCAGAGCAGATCTCCTGTACTGGGTAGTATCCAGGGACACACAGGAACCCCTGCACCACAGCACACACACACACACACACACACACATACACCAGTCAAGTGGAGAGAGAGTGAGAGGGTCTAAAGAGACAACCTTGCAATAAACCTACAAATGGAGCTGAACTAGACATAAAGTGTTTCCGCGTATGTGACAACATGCTGTATCAACATCTCTGCATCTTCCCATTTGCCACCTAAAGTACGTTGGGAAGGAGAAATTTTTTTATTTTTATGATTCATAACAACACCACTCTTGATTCATAACAAACACCACTCTTTACACAGTAAACAAGGATGGATATCTCTGCAATACTCCTCCAAGAATCTCAACCTTTCGCAGACGGATTGCAAGCTGCACAATTCGCAAAGTGTTTCTCCTTCGAACGCATAGCCACCAGACGAGGAGACATTAGAAACATGGCAACATGGAACAATCTCTCACCAACAGTTGCTCCACCACATCCAGAGCCAGTTGACCGGCCTCCTCCTCACCCCCTCCTCTCCTCTCCCCCATCTCCCCCTCCTCCCCTCCCTCCTCCCCCCTCCCTACCTCCTCCAGTAGCACACTCATGTTACCACTCACCACCTCCACCAACATTCTACACAGAGTGGCCGCCTCCTCCTAACATACAGCACGCACATTATAATAATGACGTGCTAATTCAGTTTCAAGAACCAATAGTCTTGCAGTATTTCGTGTAATACTGCACAGTAATAATTGACGAATGAAAAGCACTGAAGTGCAAACCCTCGGCGCACTGTGACGCGCACGCGTAAGTAAACGCATGCGCCGTACCACTAATTGATGGGCTGGGTTTAGTTTTAGCTGTTACTCGTGGTCTCTTGCCAGCTCGCGCAGAGTCTGACGCGGGCTAACTACACTACTAGATAGCATGCGAGAGGCGATACACGCCCTGCGTTGCATCTTCTGGTGAATCCGAAGTACGCAGAGCACGCGGATCGATCCGACTGTGGTAAGCCATCCCGTCCGTTGTGTATTTGCATATTGGCTTTTTCGCGCTCTAGCTTTGCAACGGAGCATTTTCAGAGAAAACCGCCTTTATTTTCTGACCTTCGTCGCCCATTGGGTAGATGGTATCGTTCCTGGGACGAACAGACGTTCGAGGAGTGAGATATAGAGTAACAGACACACAGACACACAGACCCAAGTACTGTAACCCTCGCTGCGCATGCGCACCGAGGGTTAATAAAAGCATGACCTCGAACTGCTCTGTGGGGTGGCTTGCTTTGCTCAACACTATACCTCCACCACTAGCAGTTAAGAAGGCGCATTGATTTATTGGCCAGTAGTAGCACCCACTTAGCTGTACTACCACCAACTGCAGAGGGTGGAGTCAGCACCCACTTTGCCTTCCTTATAGGGAATTCAGGCATTGTGCTGGAGGGAGAACCTATACCAAGTAGGTTTGATGATCGAGCTGCACGCTCATAGAGCACACTTGCCATCATCAACCCTATACAACGTATGCATAGTATAGGCTCTGATATTAAACCACAATGCAGTACGCATAGAGCACACTTGCCATCATCAAACCTATACAACGTATGCATAGTATAGGCTCTGATATTAAACCACAATACAGTACGCATAGAGCACCATTGAAGGTGAATATGTACATGGGAGTAATAGTATAGCTCCACCTTGTCACCACTCCCAAGCTTCTTCTCACACAGCTCTCCTAGTTTAGTCACCTGTCTCAGAATATTGCGGAGTGCAGTGGGATATCTGTATTAATTGCAATAACACACATTATGCAAACAGGGTTAGGGTTAACTTAGTTATCTCAACAAATATGAATTCTGGCAGTAATTTTGCTAATTGAGTTTCCTCCAATCTCGCTGGGGACATATTTAGCATTCCTACACAAGTACAATTTTCGTGTTACTGGTCTGGTGGGTTGCTGATGGAAAAGCAAAGCTACAAAGTACAATAATGTATAGCACAACATATTATAAAAGAAGGTTACAGCAATTCGCCATTGATTAGTAGTATATGGCCCTATCACTGACGGTATGCACCCCATGCTGAAAGGTCCCTCATGAATGCAGAAAAACAGTTGGATAAAGCTATACATATTATGAGTGGATGGTATGTAGATTGCACTCATAAACATACTTCAAGGATTCTTCCTTTGACACTATGTCGGCCAGAGTGTTGCAGGCCTGAGTGAACAGTTCGTCATTGACGAGCCCCTGTAATAACTGTCCAACGAAGCCCTGGACCTCTGGTAGGGGGAGTCCAAACTCAACCCAGCTACTGAAACACTTCATTGCCTGCACAGACAGAGAGGTCAAAGTACAGAGCTCCAACTAGTTTACGGTAAATTAAATATTAGTAAGTGAAGGAGAACCCTGTATGCATGCTCTTTATGATACACTGGCAGTAGATTTTGACTTTCTGACATTTTTAACACGCAATGAGTGAATAATTTAGCAGGGAACCCTACACTTGTCATTGGTGGCAAACATTAGAGTGGTCGTGTGTAATCCGGAGACTCACGTCAATTTTGACGGCATCAGAGCCAGCTGACACCAGCACCTCCTCCAGTAGAGATAGCACTGGTTCAGTGGATGTGGGGAGGTGGGTGGTAGGGGGAGAGGGGGGAGTGGGGGAGTGGGGGAAGGAGGGATACTAATTAAACCCCAAATACCGTAGTGGAGATGTGCAATATCTGCTGGAGGTTCCCGACCTCACTTTGAACTACACAACACAACCATGATCACGCGGAAATCAGACAAATTTTACAACAATTTGGTTCCGGGACTGAGAATTTCACCATCACGAATGAATGGCTCAAGTATCACAAGTATCCTGAAAAGCCGGAGATACTGATTAACAAAGTTAGACCTGGGAACAAGGGCTGTTAGCTAATGCGGGTGTGTGCGCGTGTGCTCTGAAGGGCTGAAGGAAAAAAGGCTCTGTAAAACACGTGCGAGGCTAGCGTTCATCTGCGCTAACCCAGACCTTTGCTAAGAGTTGGCATCCATTATACGGGTAGCTTTCTACGGGACAAGGAAAGCCACAGCCGAGCTCAGTGTTTACGCATGCTCGATGCACACACATGGGAATCACAAACGCACGCGCCAGTGTAACATACGTAGGCGCAGAGGGATCGGTATAATTACCCGCGGTTGGTGCAGCCGGGATACCCGCTCAGCTGGAGCTAACTATACTTAGCCTTTAGATTAATTTTTTTCGATAGCTAAACTAGCTATTAGGTTTCGCTGCACTCGACACTCATCTTCCGTTTATGGCATGCTTCCATATATACATAAACAGCAACAAAATCCGGTGGAGGTAGGCGAATACTAATTAGCATATTGGCTTGTTAACTTGGTTTTCATGCCATAACTCATTGCTTTTACGAAATTCACCAAATTTAAAATCAAGCCGGTGTAGTGCTGAACCTTTTGGTATCGCTCTTTCGTTGTCTCGTTGCGCGTGGTTGCAGAAAACGTGGTAACAGACAGACAGACAAACTTACCGACCAAGTACCATAACCCTCGCTGCGCATGCACGCCGAGGGTTAACTACTATACTGCACATGGCTCCAGATGTACAGTACACACAACATAATGATCGGAGGTAATTATAGGAGTCCCTCTCCTACCAGTGGGAAGACCATTCTTTAGTTCTCTCCGTATAGCTCCCCTCTTGGCAGCCACCATCTGCTCTGATGTCCTCTCGTACTGCATCAGAGGACAACTGTACTGCACAGTGGACATACTACCCCATACATACACATTTCTGAATATATGAGAATATGTTGTAGTCCGACCTAAAAAAAATTAACAGCTAAAAAATGGAGGGTATTTCGTTGCTGCTGCAGGGTAGCATTGGAGGAAAGAAAACTTCCACCTCCCGTGTTACAAAATGATGTTTGATTCTTAACACTCTATAGATCCAGGAAGCTGCTTTCTCCCATCCACAATTACTAGGGACCCGCCGAGTGAGTGGGTGAGTGGCTCACCTCTTCGGGGAGAATGGTGAGGAGTTGCAGAACTGAGGTGGGGAAGTCGGAATCCTGCAAGAAGACAGGAAGAGATTTATACACACAAACATTATACCATGGCTACTCTCTGTGAGTCGTCAACTTCTAGTGACTCTCAACGAAACTGATGGTACTATGTATGTTAGTAAACTTGGCCACCTCTCAGTAGCCCTGCCTTTTTATGCTGCAATGCGACTGTAGCCGAGCTTCAACTTGGTCACTTCTTATTTTTGTGATTATGGAGAGAGTATATGGGTCCAGGAGAGAGAGAGGGAGTACATTTGATGTTCTAGACAATTTGCCTTGGGGGTTTTGTCCCTGATCCTCTATAGATATCCAGTGTTGGCAGGGGAATGACACGTGTGTATATAGGGCTGACCTGTATGGAGCGAGTGGCATCTCTAAGACTGTGCACCATGGAGACTACAGTGTTGGGCCATATGTCTGGGACCGTGGCGAAGGCAAAGGCCACCAGGCAGCGACACAGCTGAATGAGGACCAGTCGCGGCCCTTGCCCTGAGCTGCGGGCTATCTCTGAGAATAGCTCCACCCTCAGTCCCTCGTACTGCTCTCTGGGCAGCTCTGACCTGCACACACAGGAGGACGTACTGATGACACCTGCATCTAGCCACGCACACACACGCACACACACACACATACACACACACACACGCATGCACGCATGCACACAGAGTTTAGTGGAAACACATGGAATATGGGAAAGAAGGCTTAAGACAAGTTTTAACCTTACCTTTCGGCAGTATTATGATGTAGCCTAGCTAGCAGTCATGTTTTTCTCTGTTTTTCTAAGTACATAGTTCGTGATCTGTTTAGTTTCATGTGCTAAGGATAATCGGCAAGTGAAGAGAGCATACAATACCCAGAGGTTCTGATATCACATAATGTAGTAAGTGTGCTTTACGTAACACATGTACTGATATTTCACACTATCACTCGCTTGCCAATGCTGCATGAGCCTCGAAAGCACAGCTGCGTAACGTCCTGTATTAGCCTGTAGCTAGTGTAATGCTATTCATCGTTGACCTCCAGTCTACGCATGTGACGGAACTTAAAAGGGAACTAACAAAAACCCCTGGATGTCCAGGTGCATATACAATATAGTAGTTCTCATTACCTCATGCTTATGTGTGCAGTGAAACTACTCGATCTTACCATGATTTAGATATCTTGTTATGCAGCATGAGTGCACCAAAGTTCCTCACAGCAACTTCCTACAAACGCATGAGACCTGAAACCTTGTTTATAACCCCCAGCATGCATTATAGTGCCTGTGTGTCCTTTACTAGGAACTTTACAAAAAATCGTCACGATATAGTGGAATTTCAAGGAAATGTATACTAAACCAAGGGAACTACCAATAATGCAAATAGTATTCCCCCCTAGTTCCTCCTCTGTCAAAATTATCAATACAGGTAGCTAGCTAAACAGATGTTCCATTATAGAGGCAATTCTCAACCAGTAGTGACAGTAGCCAGTGTTACACAGAGGCTGTTTATCATGCAGCCAATTTCAACCAAGGTACACATAGCTAGCTAATACAGATGACAGTAGCCAGTGTTACACAGAGACTGTTTATCAGGCAGCCAATTTCAACCAAGGTACACATAGCTAGCTAATACAGATGACAGTAGCCAGTGTTACACAGAGGCTGTTTATCAGGCAGCCAATTTCAACCAAGGTACACATAGCTAGCTAATACAGATGACAGTAGCCAGTGTTACACAGAGACTGTTTATCAGGCAGCCAATTTCAACCAAGGTACACATAAGCTAGCTACTAATACAGATGTTCCAATGGAGGCAATTCTCAACCAGTAGAGCTACAGTTAGTAGGATGGGGAGGTGGGTGACCTGATGCTGTAGAAGGGTCCAGGAGAGGCTCCATGCCTGCTCGGAGTTCTGGAGACTTTGCAGCCACTGGTCGGCCACACTCCTGGACTCTGAGTCCTGTCCCTGGTACAGCTGGTACACCATCTGTGTAATAGACAGCATGAGAACCGTCTACCAGCCACATTCATATAGGAGAGGAAAGCAACCACACCTCAAGCATCTTAATATCGCTGTTTAATGATGAGGACCTTATCACACTATACAAAGAGGATGTTCAAGCATCACCTTGAGCATTGCGGTGCATGGATCAAGGACTGCTTGGTCAGATTCTTATTATAGTCACATTATACACAGCAAATCAGGGAACAAGAAAGTTAATATCAAAATTCGCTTCATGACAATATCTCTTTCTCTCATCCCGTTCTACCTCCCTCTTTCTTGTGCTCCACTTAGTTCTCTCTCTCTCAATCTCTTCTATCCACTACAGTACTTCATATATATCTGGAACCAGACAAATTAGGAGAAACGTACTCCCTATAATCATGCTAGTGGTCCAATGCAACCACTTCAGCTTTCAAACTCAAGGTAGCCCTTGCTAGGCAACCGTCTACCACACACATCGCAATTCTGCCAAGTTTATGGCTTGACAACCTACACGATGTAAACTGTTTATGAGGCAGCATACAAGCAGCCCGTAGTATTCCTCTGAGAATAATTTATCCGACGCCACCTCTCACCCTTTCCACTTGTGCCACCATATCTGCCTGCCCGGGGCCCCTGTTCCCCACCGAGCTGGTGGCCATCGCTTCACGAAACGAACACGTTGCAGAGGGACTTCGTTAATTCAAATGGGTGAGCCCCGGCGCCCCCTGTGCAATCGTGCTCCTAATGCGCATGTCACACGTTAGAGGAATGCATGCGGCGTACGTAGATGCGCGCGTATTTATGACGTAAAGTGTGACGACGCGAGAAGACACACGACGACAGTCTTCTTGTCAGGCCTAGGCTGAGTCGGTTGTGTGCAGCGAATAGGTGGCGAAGATGGCCTGAATAGCAGGATGAGAGTCGCTCTACGCCCAGGGATAGCAGAATCCGCAGATTTCCGCAGAGCATCCCTGAACTAAGGTTGTTTGTTTGCTGAGCGATAACGTCACTGTTCTCGGACCGCGTGTTTTCGTCGGCGCCTGGTTTGTTTGTCGGAAGTATTCGAGTTGGTAGATCGTTTCCACAGCACCTCCATGGTCTATATAGCAGTTTTGACAGGCTGAAGGCGATCCTTACCATCCAACTGGGAAAAAACTTGCACATCAACAAACCGAAGACTCCTCGGTCGTCATCATACGTCATCCCCGCAAGTCAACACAAAAGACCCGAATTTGTAGGGGCAATTATGACTACGGAAATCGAGATAGACCTGCCCACGGGGCTTCCTAAACTATCGATCGAGCTCCTGCCCGACGGCGAGGAGGAAGAAAGACGTTGGAGCAAGTACCCTCGCCACGATCATTGTAACCGTCTTCCCGTGCGTCAAGAAGTCATGGCACAGGCTGCTAAGGTCAGGGCTAGTTCGTTCTGGGGGGCGGGTAGGTGGCGAGAAAAGACGCCGTGTGTGTATGCGGGCAGCCCCGGGTGGAAGTTGTGAGCGCCAGGCTCTGTCACGCACAGGGAATGTGGCAGCGCGCTTGTGTAAACGAGTCAGCCTTCCAGTAACTGGCTATAGAATATCATGTGGGTATCAAGTAGCTTAAGTTTACTCCCCCCCATTAGACCCTGATATGGCCAGGCTGCGCAAAGCAGTATGCCTGTATACCGAAAAGTGGAGTCTACTCCCCTGAGATGTATATAGTCACCATATCCACTGCTGCACTGTTCAGTTGTGCCTTACGCAGCCATACGTGCCCTGTTGGCCTCAGTTGTGCCTTACGCAGCAATAGCCATACGTGCCTTGTCGGCCTCAGTTGTGCGTACAAGTGAGATATTGAAAGCTGAGTCTGAACAGGAGATGCTCTGCCGGCTTAGCTCCAGTAGCTCCACACACTCTCAGAACAGCAGGAATGGTGGTGAGGTGGCTCTTAGTCCAGTCACCTGCATCACAGTGGTGAGTTGTATATCACACCTCCTTCCACCAGTAGAACATGAGATATGACCCAGACTGCTTGCTGTAGTTCTGAGAATTGGTGTCCATATTGTATGTGTACTCCACCTATGTGCATGTATTAGCTGATGCAAGCATAATGTTTTGCTAGGCAGCAATGTGCCCAGGACTGGAATCTATATATTATAGTGTGGCTTGTGGCTTGTGGCTTGTGGCTTGTGGCTTGTGATATATACCTGACTGAAGCCACACTTTTCACTGAAAATTTTCAAATGTGGCAGAAATGTCTGTCTCTATGGGTGCAGAAGTTTTGAATATAAACCTGTCACGTGTATTATACCACCTATTCTACAAAATTGACGCTAAAAATGTCGAATCCCACAAGGAAGTGAAGCTCCTGCCACTGTTTACTTTCAGTCTCTCTCTGATGTTTAGCACTTGGACACATGTGTGTGAAGTTATCTTTGTCTAAGAAGTCCTTTCTGGTTGGCCTAACGTTTATTGCATGGCATGTGCTGTCCATACATGTCGTCACACTACACAACAGACTAGCAAGCTACCAAAAAATAATGTAGGAGCACAAAGCGGAACATGTAGCTCTAACTCCCTCTCACGGACTCCCACCCCTTCTACAGATTGCACAGCTGTTGGTGGAGTGTTAGTAGACACACACACACAGAACAACAAGCCTCAATGTGTATACTTGTGTTGTAAAACTAGTTTGTGATCCATTATTTCCGAGAAGATGGTCAACACTGTGGGCCTGTGTTTATTCTGTTAATGGAGCTTACAAAAAGCTTGTGTGTATATAAGGCAAACACTGGGTGCTGTTTGCCAATGACTGTTGGTGACGTAGAATGACCTTGATGCTCTCTCTAATTTGCCAAGAGTTTTGGGTAACTAGTTCCTAATTCATGCCTGCGCTGGGGTGGCCAAGTTTGGATTATTCCGTGAACTTCAATCACACAGACACGCACCTCACTGTACAGACGTGTACAAATGAAACGTTATGGGTAACTCTGAGGTTATTATTCAGACATGCGTGATAATCAGCCTTCTTTTTGAGTGCACACATTTGGCCAAGACCCTTAACATAATCCGAAAATTTGTCTATTTTTACAAGTATATTACTGAGTGCCATCCCCACTTGTACTTTATATATCGTCTCCTGTTCCACCCTGAACTGCTCATCAGGTCCCACGTCACAAGTCGACAACTCTCCAGCAGATGGCAGGAGAGGTGGAGGCTACGACAGGCGTGGACCTCAGACACAGCTCCTCCTCCCCAGAGTGTCGACAGCGGAGTTACTCCAACAACATGGGGTCCACTGTCGGAGGGGGAGGGGGCGGAGGGTTCAATCGCCACGCCAAGCAGAGGTCAAGTCTCTACATCAAACTTCGCCGGACGCCCACCGCTCCCTATAGACTGAGCATTCTGAACGAGAACAACGGGACTGGAAGTGGCAATGACACAGGGTAAGACTGTCCTTATTGTGCATACACCATGCTTTTAACGTACTTCACTGTGCATATTGTGTGAAGACTGTGGGCTATGTACGGTAGCTGGGAGAGCTCATAGCTGGAATAGGCTATGGCTGCAGAGTCTTCTGCACATGCCTCACTCTCTGGAGGGGGTTGTCTTGATTGTTTGGACTCCTGAGTATGGAGGGAATGCCCAGTAGATGCACACAGTTGTCCGGGCTCTACGAAATGTCCTAATCTCAAGTTGGTAATCGGTCAAAAGTAAGACTTCCCAGTCAACACAAGACTCCATATTCACCCTCTCCTCAATGTGGGGTACGGGCATGAAACTACCTATCAAAGGTGTACTGCCGGTAGCTGGAGATACTTTGACAGAAAGTGTAGCTGGAGTGCATCCTACGGATATTTTGCTGGCTCTTTCACCATTCAATGTTGACAGGTGGCATAGCAGTCATTCCAGTCTGTGTAGGACAACCCCTCTTCCTGCACCTCACCCCCATCCTTCCTCTCCATACATTACATACACATGCTAATCAGAATCCACTCCCTGTGGATTTGCTTTGGCTGAGGGCTACTGTCTTAAGTTACTGATTGCTAGCACGTCACAGGATCAGCTTACCTCATCCACCAAGCATGACCCCGAAACATATACGTACAATGTAGTACTTATAGCTGCTATAAATATCTTTTTGTTGAACGATATTCATTTCTTGTTACAATGGTACAGCATTCATAGCACCAGCATAAAAATTCAATTCCCAAGCCCAACTCCATAGTGCAGCACATCGTTATAGTACGTGAGCGCAGACAATAGTTGGTATGTATATAGCCACACTGTCATACAGCGTCACAAGATATATATGTGCAGCCTCAGCCGTGCTACACATAGTCACGGGTTTCTGCAGTGTAAATGGCTGCATGGAATGTATACAATGACATGTGTGTGTATGCTCCCAGTACGTTACTCTTATGACTTAGTGGCGTGAGTACAGCCGGTGGGGTGCGCACGGATAGTGTTTCGGATTTTAGATAACGAAAAGGTCATGTACGCAAGGCTGTAAAACGTGACGTTGAGAAAGTAAACGCCTTCAGTGTGTACAAAACACCCACAGAATCTGTGTACTTTCTGTTTACCTTGAGTTTTCAAGTACACACCCACAGCGACGTGTCTCAACACAGAACGTGGACAGTCCTCTGCTATGATAGCCGGTTTGTACATAGTTTTCTGCACTGCATGCAAAGGGGCGCACCGGGTGTATATACTGGCAAGTAAACGCCGTTGACTTCATTTTCGGCAGTTAGAGAGAGAGAGAGAGCGACATGCAATGTACCGGCCTCGTTCTCTGTATCTCAGTGTCCACACTACGCCAGTGGCTGGGCCCGACCACCCAGAGAGCCAGTTCAGCTTCCCTGACGGCCTGTCTCCAGCCAGACAGTCTTCCTCTACTCCAGACCTGTTTGGCAAAGCCAGTCCTGAGGACTCCACTCCTCCAATCTCCTCTCCCTCAACTGCCGCCAAGTCAGTTGTATACATATATGAGTCTATTTGTACTGGATGCCCAGTGTATTAACTTAACTACCGTAACGTGTATGCCAGAATGCATTTTAGAAGCCTAATTTTCGAGGAGGAACATATATTATGTGGACCTAGTGGAGCCTTGCTAGTGCACCTCCTAACATCCTGTTTGTGCATCAAAGTTTCTTCCACCTCTGAATAGGCTCACTGACTATAGCACTTCAGACTTTCTATATAGGCTCAGCCAGTACTGAGTTACATACACTTGGGTGCATTTCATGTCATTATTCATATACATAACGAGGGGACCCACCCTAGAGTGTACCCTGACCCCTCTGTGTAGGACATCCGTTATACCAGATTAGTCTGTCTGCCCTGTAATGCACCATAGAAAGGTCAGTGTGACTCCTCTGCCCTCTACTCTTGCATCATCTATATACATATGATGTTCACACTCTGAGACTGTGTTCTGTTCAACAGGAGGCTGGGTGCCGCAGGTCGCCGTAACTCCTTCCTCTATGAAACTGATGACGACACTGCACTTCCCGCTTCCTCCTTGTCCAGGTAACACATAATCCTCCCCCTGCCACTACCATCATACAGGTGTGTAGTGACTGTGTTATATACAGGGGTATAGGGCTACTATGTATGTAAGTGAGAGGAGTATTTAGAAGAGCTACAGTATGTCTCTGCAGGAAGTTGGTTCAGGGTGCTTTACTATAGTGTACAAACTGGGAAGTGGCGTGTGACTATTCAATTAAAGGATGTGCAATGCCTACGTAGTTTCCCCCCCCGTAGAAATTGCCTCACTGTATTTAACCCTCGGTGTGCATGCGCAGTGAGGGTTACAGTACTTGGTCTGTCTGTCCGTCTGTTACCACGTTTTCTGCCACCACGTGCAACAAAACAGGTAAAAAAGCAACACCAACGGGTTCAGCGCTACACTGCCTTTATTTTTAAAAAAGGTGATTTTCGTATAACTGCTGCGTTCAGAAGTTATGGCGTGAAAACCAAGTGAACAAGCCAATATGCTAATTGGCACACACTCGACCGGGTGCGCTTGTTCTGTGGATGTTGAAGGCACAATAAGTCGCAACCAACAACGTGTATCGACTCCTGCATGCTACCTACTACTGTAGCTAGCCCGTGTCAGACTCTCCACGAGCTACTCTAGCGGGAGACCACGAGTAAAGGCATACTATAGCCCAGCCCATCAATTAGGGGTATCGCGCGTGCGCAGTTCGCCGAGGGTTTGCACTTCAGTGCTTTTAATTTTACCCGGAACAGTTTGTTTATGTTTGACGGTTCATTAACTTATTCTCCCGACTAAACAGTTCGTATTTCACCAGCTGAAACATTAACTCACGCTCGCCTATTCTATGTTTGGATGAGCCAGACACGATGGGAGAGCCCCCCTAACTGCCTGGCTACAGCATTAGTGACCCCAACCAGCAATGCCTGCTTGCGTTGGCCTGCCATGATTTCACACACCAATATCGACATCTTGCCAGGCGACACCCCCATGCCCCTATACTACATATGCTGAAATGTATTCCTTCCTGACTCCCTACCTTAACTAGGTGTAACATCCTGTTTAACTAGTATTAATTTTATTACTACACCCTCCCTCATCCCACAGCCATATGGAGGAAACTTTTGTCACTCCATTTGCACAGGTATATACTTACCTAGTAGTACATTATAGAGTATGCACGTTGTAGGTAACCAGGTTGGTTTTACATGGGGCACAGTTTTGGCACATTATAGTATGTTAACCCTTAAAAAAGCTGGTTACAGGTTTATTTAAAGGAATAACAATAACATTTCAGGTGAACATCATATCGGATGTACAATAGAGCTTGCTGTGTTACTGCCCCTCAGATCTTGGCCACAATGCACAAGGTGCGACAGAGTTTCATCCACCTCATGAACCTACCGGAGGACACACATCGACACTTTCACCACAAACCCCTCACCCCTAACCCCCTCTCCAGAAAACCTCCCCTCACTCCTTTCGACAGGAAACTCTCCCTAGACGCCATCAGACAGGTATGTACAAATACCTACCAAGCGTTTTTGCTAGTTTTGTGCCTCTACTTTTCTGACCAAAGACATTCTTACGTATAATGTGCATAAAGGTTAATAATATAGAGAAAGTTATGCTTTTTTTAATAGTGTGTGACATAACCCTACATGACTTGGCAACATAGTATAGTTGACACATGGAGCTGCTCACCCCGTGTGGGTCACTGGGATCATGTTTCATGTACACCTCATCTCTTAGTGTTTGCCTTGTGTTGTGGTGCATGACGTCGAAATAGATACACAAATTCCGGCCAAATTACTCCTCAGCTACTGTATATACTACATACTGCTGCACTGTAGTTGTGGAAACAGTAATTGATAGTGTAGAGTCAATAATTGTCAATATTGAGTGGCTAATGAAGGGTATGCTGCTCACTTTAACTGAGACCATACCAAACAGTGTTCCTGTAGCCATCCCTACGTACTTGCATGAGATTGGGAGCAAGACCGAGATGCAATCTGAAGTAAGCAGCCTGTGTTGTATATATGCCAGCGCTCATGCACTCATGAAACTCATGTAGCTCCACTATCCTGAACTTTCAAAAGTTTGTGACGTACTGTAGTTTTGAGCGACACACATGATGGTTAGGACATGAGCATTTCAACCCATTACATAACATCACTGAATAGAGAAAGAAATACAAAGAGAGGTGCATGCATGTGTCCTAAATTCCTGCACATGCAGCACTGTACAAGTAGATACTGATGTGCAATAGTGTATTTGAACTGCCTTTCATAATTTCCAGATAAACTACACCTCTTTCCCTCTCTCCCACCCCCCATCCCTCTCTACAGCATGCGGTGGGCACTCTAGAGCAGATAGACTGGTGTCTACAGCAGCTGGAGGGAGTGGACTCGGCCAAGGCAATGGGAGGACAACTGGCCCAGGACAAGTTCCACAGACTCCTGTCCAGCAAGCTCTCCAACATGTCAGAGCACAGCAAGAGTGGTCACCAGCTGGCAGAGTGGGTCCAGGACATCACAAGGTCCACCAACGGTGAGGGGACACACACCTTCTTCCACGACTGCGAAATTCGTTTGTGTATACTGGAGGGAATAACTGGAAGTCATTATATTATGGCTTGTGTCTTGGTTACACATACACCGAAAGTGTTCCGGCCAATCAGGAATGTTTGGATATCAAATTTGTGGCCCGTAGTGATACACAATGTGACGTTGACTCTGTGTTTACCGATTTAATTTTGGGATATCACTATGTGTATGTGCAGTTTCACGTCTGCTCCTCCATGTTTATTGCCTTTTGATTACCTACTTAGGCTGGGTGTGTACCATTCTCATAGAAATGATCTCATCACGCGTATATCGTATCATTACACACACATGACACACCGGTAGTGCCAAATAGATCACTAACATAATATTATGCATATGTTTCTGGCAGAGGTAGACTTACCATGAATGCTGTGGATCTCATTAGCTATATACATATGTGCTGTGTGTAAATGTGTACAGTATAATATTAATTGCGCACCATTCTTCAATAGTTCGTTGATGATTTTTGCTGCTGCTTGGGTCTGTGTATGACAAGCTATATCTGTATGTAGTCCTGTTTTGTGAATAATATTCTAGTTGTGCACCATTCTTCACTAGTTCATTGATGATATGTTCTGCTGCCTGGGTCTATGTATCTAGTCCTGTTTGGTGTTGTAATGAGCTACCCACCCCACCCCAGAGAGGAACCAGCAGGTGGACAGGGCTCTGAGTCAGGACACGGGAGGAAAGACGGACATGCAGCCACCTCGACTCTCAGCCTCCATGTCTCACGACGTCTGGAGGAAGAGGGCCATGGTCCGCTCCAGCACCGGGACACAGATACAGCTCCTCAGTGAAGACAGCGAGACAGTACCCACGTTAGTATACACCTCCACCCACCACCCCCACTCTCTGTGCACTGTGCGTTTATAATGTGCTTCCACTAGCCTCGCTCACAAAGGCCTCATAACCCTCCTCCTGCACAATGTACATGTGTGTGTGTGTGATCCATAAGGAGGGAGAAGCGTGGAAGATTTTCACCACGTGATGCGTGGCACATGTACGTATACGACTTAACTCCAATAAACTGGTGCACAAAATTTACGTGCACGACATCGGCGCCTTTATTCTAACGACTACCATTATATATACACATATTTGACTGTTGCTGTGCCATACATACAGACGTGTGCAATTCCTGGTACAGGTTTGGAGTAACAAATTCAAAGATGAATGCTCCCCAGATGAGGAAGGTGCGTACATGCATTGATCACACACACACTGGTATAATGTATTTGAACCTGGGCCTAGAGTGGTCTAGCACAATAATTGCTAATGATGATCGAACTACTGTCATAGTATATTTGACAGGCAGTTGGTTATTCGACCCAGACGTCACACACAGTTGAACAAATTTGTTGTTGATGATTCAGGTCACAGATCAATCTCAACCCCACCCACGAGTTACAAAGATTTGCCCCGCCCCCTTTTCATCTTAATCTATTTCTTTTAGGTCTTAAGTATTTGTTCGTGTGTGACAATACTCCCCATACGTGGCACACGGGCTGCGTTGTGGAGAGTATAGACCTAAAGTGCACGTGTATTAAAATGCTGTCTCTACCACACTGATGCATTGGAGTCCTGTAGTGTACACTCTGGAATGACTGGAATGTGTGTGTCTATGCAGTTTATGCAGGAGGAGGTGGGGCTGTGGAGTCCAGATGTATTCAGACTGGACATTATCTCGGCTGGCAACTCACTGGTTTGTGCAGCTTACAACATCTTCAAGACAAGACAGTTCTCATGCCTCTTCAAAATCTCTCCTCCCACTTTCATCAACTTCATTCTCGCCATACAGGTACTGTATGTGTACATGCATACATACATACATAAGATATGGTAGTGTGTGAATGTTGCTTGCTTGTCTTGTTTGATTACACGGTACTCCATTATTTGTAAATCTGCAAGCATGACACACTGAATGCTACATCTTCGTCATGATACACACTGTTCACCGTAGCATTACGGTGTTCACAGCTTGTAGAGTGGGTTGGGTTAATATATGGAATCTCGTATACATAACTGCTGTCTCCCTCCCTCCCTCCCTCCCTCCCTCCCCCTCCCCTTCTCTCCACAGAATCGCTACCGCAGCACTAACCCCTACCACAACCACATACATGCAGCAGACGTCCTACTGACCACTGACACTCTCCTCAAGGCCAAACCTCTAGAGGTGACTATCATATTATTATGTATGTACGCTATTCCATTGCAGATCAAGTTACAGAGTGTGTGAAATTCTCTGTCATGGATCGAGACTTCTCACTATGACACACTTCAAAACACCCTAGCTTTAGTGGTTTATGCATCTCCTCCATTTCTCTTACTGTACCTCCCCTCCCTTCCCCACTTTCTCCCTCCCCTCTCCTCTGCCCCAGACGGTTTTCTCTAAGCTAGAGATGCTGGCGGCCCTGGTGGCCGCGGCGGTCCATGATGTGGACCACCCCGGTCGCTCCAACCAGTTCCTCATTGAGACCAACAACCAACTGGCTCTCCTCTACAATGATAACTCAGTACTCGAGAACCACCATCTCGCCGTCGCCTTCCAGACTCTGGCGGTGAGGATAACCCTGTAATTATCATCCGCCCACTACATATACATTGTACATAATTAAGATACTGCATAATGTGACAGAATCATATGTTTTGTTTTCGGGTGTTTGCCCTCATGTTACGTATTCCAGACCTCTGTTATTTTGGGCACAAAGCATACGGCCTTTTCCTGAATGACTTTGTTATTGAACGGAGGCAATAGTTATTGTTGGTAAGGCCTTAATCCCGTTTGCGCTTCGCCTGGCTTACCACATGTACAATATTGTGCGTGTGTTACAACAAGTTATATATTATGGGCAAGCAGTAAGCATTATAACTCTCTGGGTGCTAGGTAGGTACAGGGCGTTAGATTCCTGGCCAGTGCGAGTTTTCTAATTAGATATTTATAGGGCCTACCATCTGGTTCGCCAGCAGACGGACCATGGTGAAACTTGTTATAGTGATAGAGTATTTGACGACAGTTGGTAAACTATATGTGAGAAAGTCTTCCCAAAGTTTGTTAGCAGAGTCAGCTAACTACATCTTCATATTATTAGAGAGTAGTGTGTGTGTGAGAGAGAGAGAGAGAGTATATAATGTTCTGTGTCTGGCACAGGAGCCTGGTTGTAACTTCCTGGAACAGCTGGACAAAGAGCAAACCAAGGCCTTTCGAAAATGGTCATTGACATGGTATGTCTGCCGCTCTAATAATACGTGTGATGTACTGTACTTATTATGTATGACGTGTCTTTGGTCCTGCCACTCAATGGTAGACTCAGAGCTGCCGAGTGCACATCAAAATAAGAAAATATGCATTTGTATGTTGCGAGTTTTGTATCGAGTTTTTGCAGGCATTGCTCTGGTGTAGTTCAGTGTGTACTTCATACATGCCGGTTGCTTAGGGATATCATATTGTATTGTGGACTCCGTGTACCTGGCAGCTCACATGCATGCAGTCCTGCACTGTATAAAATACAGCATGCAAGGTAGTAGGGTCAAAGGGACTCATCGCTAATTTTGTGTGTGTTACACTGGCAGGTGTTGGCTACAGACATGTCAGTTCATTTCAAGCACCTCGCGGAGATGAAGACACTCCTTGAGACCAAGACCCTCACCAACGATGGCATTCTGGAGCTGGACACTTACAAAGAGAGATCAGAGGTACTATATACGTTGTACATGTGCATGTCCACCTCTTGTATACTAACTGGTAGCCATGGTTCTACTGGCATGGCAACCGTGGTTCAGGATCTCTGATGGATCTGTGGCTTTATTGCACATATGCTCCAAATCCATACTTGGTGCATAGCATGACTTGTACCCTATAGACGCAGTGTTCTTTCTCTAATGGTGTTGTGGTAGAGGTGCTTTGTCTTAGGGTTGCAGTGTTTTTAGTGCCTCCATTCATTCACTCAATTCACTCTCAGTCGTCCTTGTACCACCACCAACTGAGAGGGAATGTTGTGCTTTCCATCACACCTTTCATTGACTGACTGGCTGATGCACCAATAGGCTCCGTGGTGAAAAAACCTTTTGCCTCGTGCCGGTTCATACTCCGTAGAATAATTCTTGATCCTGCATCACTAATAAGGCATGTTAGTAGATACAAAATGTGGAATGCAAGTAGCAAACTGATGAGCTATATCTGCAACAACTGTAGGATTATACTACTGTATCATCATGAGTGCAAAGACTGTGAGAGCCTACCTGATCTGGGTGTTTCCCTCGTGTCCCGCCTGATCTGGGTGTTTCCCTCGTGTCCCACCTGATCTGGGTGTTTCCCTCGTGTCCCACCTGATCTGGGTGTTTCCCTCGTGTCCCACCTGATCTGGGTGTTTCCCTCGTGTCCCGCCTGATCTGGGTGTTTCCCTCGTGTCCCACCTGATCTGGGTGTTTCCCTCGTGTCCCGCCTGATCTGGGTGTTTCCCTCGTGTCCGCCTGATCTGGGTGTTTCCCTCGTGTCCCCCTGATCTGGGTGTTTCCCTCGTGTCCCGCCTGATCTGGGTGTTTCCCTCGTGTCCCGCCTGATCTGGGTGTTTCCCTCGTGTCCCACCTGATCTGGGTGTTTCCCTCGTGTCCCACCTGATCTGGGTGTTTCCCTCGTGTCCCACCTGATCTGGGTGTTTCCCTCGTGTCCCGCCTGATCTGGGTGTTTCCCTCGTGTCCCACCTGATCTGGGTGTTTCCCTCGTGTCCCACCTGATCTGGGTGTTTCCCTCATGTCCC
>CASHTH010001436.1:0-15350 GCA_030341885.1 Geodia barretti | reverse complement strand
TGTGGATGCGTCCTGACAAGTGCAACTGATAGGTTGTCCATGTGTATGTTAGGGACTTACCGTCCCCGTGCTTTCGCTGCGGTTTGCGTTTCCCCTGTCTTTCCGTCGGCCGGCTGCCAAATGCACCATTCCCTCTCGCTCAAGTTTTCGTGCTCTGAGCCCTGTCTCGGGAGGAGCTCACCGAGTTCGATAACCTTATAGCTGTTCTGGAGGCTCAACAGGGCAGCCCCCGACTGCCGCGGTCCCCCCTGCAGGGACGTGGGTCGGAGCGCAACTGGGACCCGCCGTACGACTCCTAGTTCTGGACCCCAATCCCCACAACCGATCCATCTCTTGGAGAGACTACGAGAACTATCTGGCTGTGTTGGTTTGAGCCTGCAATAGGATAGCGAACTACACATCTAGTCTAGTAGATGATGTCTGAATCACACTGTTACTGGTTGAAGCTGCTGCAAAGGTTAGCACTACCATGCAATAAGTCTTAAATTGTATTAGGTGTCTGCTAGAGTCGGAAGGATGGTAGAAATATTTGAGCCATCAGCAAATATACTTACATATAGCTCGAGTGTCGATATACGTAACAGTACACGTACAGTATCAACGGTGAAATCGCGCGTCGGGAGAGGCGAACTAGGATCACAAACGATGGACAGAGGGAGCCAAGGTCAGTGACGTGCCGGCGAATGTAAACATAGCGCGAAGTATGGTGGAGTAAAGGAACGGAGCGGGTAAACGGGAGGACGAGGGATACGTCAGTCCAGTACGGTGACACTAACTACAAACTATAACTCAATGGTGTAAGAAAGCCATCCTCAGCCTCACGCTAAACGCCATACAAGATTGTAAACCGACCCTATAGCCCCCTCCCCACAGAGTTTCACATGCAGATGACTCTCAAACTGTGCAATTTGACCGGCAGCTTCTCTCTTCCTCTCCTATACAACTCTCTTCTTTTTGGTATGACTTTTGCTCTCCTCTTTCTCTGTCTCTTGCAGGGCAGAAAGGAGGTGCTCTAGTCTCCACTCTTCACTCTACAGTCACCATGGAGACCCGTACATCTGCTCCCTCCTCACTAGGATCCTGACAAAGGTTCTAAATAGTGCACCGGCACAAGTAGAATCACAGCTTCTGGGCTAAAAGCTTGCAAGGCTGGTAAGAAATTTTGACTTCTGTGTCGCCGTTTTTCAGCCTGGCCACCCTAGTTTACACGCAAGGTGCTTGTTTAAGTTAGACAGTGAGTCTGTGACACCTATTCCACCTTTGAAAAGAGCTGGCCTGGGTGTAGTTGACTTGTTGCCTGCCTGCCTTCTACACTACTCGCTACCAAGTTGTTCAGACATGCATTAAAACCCCTCGGGCCTTTTACGCAACTTCTGTACCGAAACTCTACCTCGTTTCTTCCACGCTCACTCTCTATACTGTACATTATACATAGGTATACCAGCCACTCAATGCGATCCTGAACTCGTGGATATTTGACGGAGAATTAGTCGACCATTTCTCAGAGTTCATCGTTTCGTGCGACCTCTCGTCGAAGCCGGAGAAACTGTGGAGGTCAAAGTACAAGTTGAGAAAGGCCATGGTTCCTTCTTTCATATCAGAAGATTTGGCAAAGAAAGTGAGTCAATATTGAGTAGTTAGTTTTGGAGGCTCTTAATGAATTGTTCTGTTTGTTTCTCCCTCCTTCCAGATTCTGATAATTGGGAAGTCCATCAATTTCCTTCGGCAGGTGTGTCATGACCACACACCCCTCTGGAGCCCTTCACTTCGTCTCTGGTTCACCACTGAGAGTGGTCAGCTTCTCTTCCTCCCTCCATCCCTCTCTCCCTCCTTCCCTCTCTTCCTTGCTTCTTTCCTCACCAGCTCAGACAACTCTACACACATACATCACCAAACTAACTGACACACACGTACAATAAACTGACAACTGTACATCAACCAACTATAAACTAAACCACCATTGTCTTATCTAGTTGTGTTTGTTGTGCCCTTGCCTTTCTACCTCATAGTTGACACATGCAACACTCATGTTTCGCCACACGTCTTGCCCATTCTCTCGTCTCTCCCCTCCCTCCCTCTCTCCCTCCCTTCCTGTCCAGGGGAGGTAACGTTCTCCTCCATGACTGGATCATCTCTGCAGTCAGTCGTGGCTCAAACCTACACAGAGACCAGCAGACATCTACTCCAAATAATGAACACCAAGTACAGTTTTGGGAAACATCTCCAGGTAATTGCTATAATCAATATTGTTTGACTAAACTCTATAGTTTAGCTGCAGGATGCTATGTGCTTGTAACTGTACCAAAATGCAATGTTTGATAGTATTGTCTAGTTGTTTATGTATATCAGAAAGGTGTTGAAAGGTGTTTTGGTAGCAATTAAATGAGTATCGCTTGTGCAAAACACACTAAATTATAGGCAGTAAATTATGGGGTACACTCTTCAGCACCACACACACACACACACAACCTACCATCTTTTCATACTACATAGGTATTGAAGGCAACATCATGACAATTGAGACACTGGTTTTAAAGTTTAACTGCACGTTTTAGTGTTTATTATCCTTTTCGTGTGACTTTAATATTGTATAGGCTATTCGGAAGTATCTGTTGCTGGGACAAGGGGATCTCATAAGACATCTTATGGACCTTCTGGCGTGAGTGATTACTTTCACTTTCAGTATTGTTGTGAACCTCGTTGTACCCTTGTTACGTACCCCAACACGGACACCCACACGTATAATTAAAGAGTGTGATAATATATCCTCAGTAAATTGACCTTGCGGACTTCCCCTACTTTTTCGTTTGAACCGCAGAGATTATTTTGGGGAGTCCAAATCCTCTAACTAAAGATCACACTGAGGCCATGTGATTGTCAAATGTGTCCTTTATTACACATGCACACGCCACATACACCACACACACCACACACATACAGCCAGAGCTCGTCGAAACCAGCCGTATCTCTCTACCTCCATAACCTCACCGGGACACTAGAGACGGCAATTAGGGCCACCAATGCCCAGTTTGAGGACCCGGACATCTTGAAACGTCTCGACGTTCAGAAACTGGAACCGAGTCTGCAGGATCAGGGCTGGGACGTGTTCTCTCTACAGTACCACGTGGACGGCCCCATCAGCACTGTATGTGTACTACTTTCACCATACATATAGTATTACTATTGCATTAGCATACATAACTACTCTCACCATTACATTGTGTAACACTCACCTACTTCAGTGAGTGAGAACCCTGTCGTAGTGATCTACAATCTTCAGTGCGCTTTCTACTAAAAGTTTAAAAAGTGCCATAAATGAATGTACCAGTTTTTTACTGCATACAATACTGTCTCCTGAATCCCCCCCACAGGTGTTCACAGCGGAGAACATGCTGACGTATCTGAAGGTGTTCAACTTTCTCTGGAGAGCTAAACGAGTCCAGTACTACCTTTCTCACGTCTGGAACGAACAGACGGCCCACTATCGGTCACTTCAGTCCATACCCGGTACGTCCATTCCCCATTCTGTCATACACCAATTCCTGTTCCTCCAAGATTATTGTACATACCTGTTCTTCCATACCTGATGTACAACCAACATGTGTTTTTCATGCAGTGGTTCTTGTTCTTTTCACAACGGTTCTTGTTTTCCCATGTGTTCATTCCCATACCTCTATACACTGATTCCAGTCCTACGTAAACTGATTCCCATTCAGTCATTCCCCTACTTCCATTAAGTGATTCCCATTCTTCCATTCGCTCTTCCCATACTTCCATAAACTGATTCCCATTCTTCCATTCAGTCATTCCCCTACTTCCATAAAGTGATTCCCATTCTTTCATTCACTCATTCCCATACGTCCATAAACTGATTCCCATTCTTCCATTCACTCGTTCCCATACCTCTAGATTCCCATTCCTCTATACACTGATTGTCATTTCTCAATTCAAATTCCTGTGGTTGATGTCATTGTGCCGTCTCCCCTGTTCACCTAGAGCTGCATCCAGTAGTACACCAGTGCCACCTGCTGATATCAGCCATGGTTCACTTCATCTCCCAACTCCAGTACTACATCAACTTTTGAGGTGCGGATATCACACTGCGTACATGTATAACAACTTATACCAAATGTGGTTGACTGTGAGCAGGTTCAAATCATAATACTTCCCCTTCTGTTGCAACTGTCTTACATACAGTTAGATGCATATTGTAACAGTGTGTATTGGCAGGTGATGGAGTGTAACTGGGACAGTCTACTGAAGAAAGTTAGAGAAGCAGAAGACTTGGATCAGATCATCTCCGCACACGACACGTTTCTCCAGCAAATCACCTCGCAGAGTCTTCTCAACACTGACGGACAGGTAAACCGTGATCGAGGTCTTAGCGGCGCCAGCTTGCACCACGAGGAATGGTCGATAAACTGTATGTAGGTGAGATGGTGCCTTCCTGCATGTATAACATGGACGATTGAGAATAGGTAATGCATAGTACTGCCTTAGGGAAGAAAATCGCCCTCAATTTTACTCTAAAAATACACATCTAGTTCACACGGTTCTTTATCTCTCTTTCTCTTTCCCCAGCCACTGCTGAGTCTGCTGAGGATGCTATTTGATCTGATCATATCGTTCAGAGAGAAGCAGACATCGATGTTGGCCACAGCCCTGGGGGAGGTGGAAAGACGTAGGGACTGGGACCTCCAGAGCCTCTCCAGAGAAAGACAGGTATATATACAGTAGAACCTCCGAACAAGGGACACTATGGGGCCAACGATTTTGTCCCTTGTAGAGAGGTCATCCCTATCTCGGACGTCAAATAATACACTAAAGTATTAGTTGACACACTTTGCTTTGTACAGAGGTCATCCCTGTCTTGGAGGTCAAATAATACACTAAAGTATTAGTTGACACAGTGTGCTTTGTAGAGCGGTCGTCTATCTCGGAGGGTGCCTTATTGGAGGTATAATTATACCACTGTATACTGTCAACACCATCTCGAAGTTTCGTTTTTTGTGTAATTTGCGTGACGCAAATCTTTTATCCCTCTCCTGTCTGTCTCCAAGACAAGCTATAGGAGTGAGCGTGGATGAAGGGAGTAGTATGTGTATGAAGATGAAGGTTACCCGTGTAATTGGCCAGTGAAATACCCTGTAATTATGTGGCTATGCTTGTTTATGTGTGTAGGGAGTGTGGGGAGTGAGGGAGAAAGAGGAGGAGGGGGAGATGGAGATGAGAGCCAGTTTTGCCGAGGAAACTGTCCCGAAGCTTCACTCGGAGTTTGCCGTCCTCTACGACCTCTTCAAGGTCAGGTGTTTGCTTCCTGTCTTGTGCTGATTGATACATGTATGTATCTACAGGACAAGGTGGTGGATTTCATGCACAAGTTGACGGCCCACTCAGAGCAGAAGCTGCGCTTTCTCTGTTTCCGACTGGACTTCAACGAATTCTACAGCTCCAGTTCCAGTGAACTCCGTAGCACGTCCTTCATCAGGAAGATGAAATAGAAACTCTATTGTTTCATGTGCGCATGCAGTGAGTGTTGATGTGTATAATGTGTCTGTCTATTGTATTATATATATGTCCTATCTTTATGTCGTGTGTACAATTATATTTTGGTAACAGTGCTATTAAAGATCATATTGCACGGGGCAATGTATTAGAGGCAAACAATGGTCAAGGAACCCCCGGTGGGATTGTCGGGCCGGGCCGGGCGTGCGCACAAACTTGTGGGACAAATACGCATGCGCGGTCGATCGCGCAGCGTAGGACGTACGACTGCGACTCTGCGAGCGAACGACGGAGGGATGGCTGGATCTGGCGACATCAGCAGCCTGAGCGAATCAAGTAAGTAAAGTAACATTTACGACTGCTACTTGCACGGTAATGTGGTAGTAAGTATATACCGTACAGTGTGTGTGTGGCGTTGTGGCGTTTCGTTGGAAAACGGGTTAGCTACTACCGTATAGTAAGATGCAGATGTTAGCTAGTATTCTGCAGCTTCTTACTGAGCGTTGGCGCTCGACAAAAAGGAGGAAAAGCTAGGAGAACGATAGTAGTATGATTGGCTAATGTTTCGCTCCAAGCATTCACCTCAGAGGACGATTATGTGTTGTATTGTGATGATGTTTACATTGTTTCCAGTCTATTATACCTAGGCTAGTAACGTGTGTCGGTGTCCGTTATTGTGCGAATGATGATGTGGCCCAAGTGGCAGCTAAACACCGACGCCCTATGAACACGGTCTCAATCGCATTCCTGCATGTGCAAACATTGCTCTTAGTTGAAAGAATCTCGACGTTTGTAGCACAGCATTACAGTACAGATGGGTGGACTGGTCCTTCGCGCATTGAAAATGTCGCAGGTCAACTGTTTGTGAGGCTAAATTAATGCTTGTATTATAAACGCATCTATTCCTCTCTCTGCCAAAAAATTCCATTTGCATTAAGCTGTTGTTTACAACACATCAACTCTATATTATAGCTCCTCGCTTCACTCCAAGACTGGACTTCTCTACTAACAGTGAAGGAGGAGGAGGAGGAGGAGGAGGCCTCACTGGGCACCAACAGGTGGTCATCTCTGCCACCATATCCTCCGCCGTCCTGCTGACTCTACTGGCAGTGTTGGTTGTGGCTCTCGTGAAACTGGTGCAGTTTATCCGAACATCCATGACTTTCAAGTCAGTATAGTATATGAAGGGGTCAGAGTCAGAGTGAGCCAACCCTCAATAATTATTATACAACTCTTGCCGGTTTTTGTTCCATAAGGAGATTAATACAAGGAAAACCGGCAAGAGTTGTATATTGAGGGTTGGCTCACTCTGACTCTGACCCCTTCAATTATAATATTATATAGCCCTCCATGAATACAGTAGTGCATTATAGTAACTACATACTTATACAAGCTGTATATACTAAGCGTCCAAGGGCTCCCTCTGTTAATGAAATTCCTATACTTAAGAGTGGGTGGGGAGCTCACTACATATGCCACCTACATGTATGGCAAGATTACATGCACATTAAGGATATAAACACTCATCACCAGCTCATGTATGGTGTTACTAACATGCACGTCACTGGGTTAAGGGCATACACACACACACACTCCGTTACTCAATAATGTGCGTTGTGAGCATAAACAGAGCTCATGTCCCCCCTACCATATGCGCTAAACATACATTCACCTACACTCGGTAAGGGGCACACATCATGTAAAGCCAAAACAAACCCACCTTGTGTATATACCCCCTACTTTACCGCCGCCTTTGTTGGTTTGTGTACAAGTTGAAAGTTTTTGTCATCAAAACTTGTACACAATTACATGAATGCAAAACAGAAAAATGTGTCCAATAACTCTTTCTTCCTTTCTCCTTCCTCTGCTCTTTCCGTTCTCCCTCCCTCTCTCCTTCCGTTCTCCTTCCCTCCCTCCCTCCTTGGTCACCCAGAAAGTTCATGGCTGATGCATCACAAGCAGAATTCTCCCGAGACGGAAACCCTCTCTACCACCCAAACCACACCCCCATAAAGCTCCCCGCCCACATTATGGACGGTGATCTAGACATTAAGATTCCGGAATATTCTACAAACCACTTGCGAGATGAAGGAAATACAACTTTGCCAGGCCCCTCTTCTCAAACCCAGACAGAGGCATGTCCCGTTCCCAATTCCACTGGAACCGGAATAAGACCACATGAGAATGGAATCCGTGAAGAACCGACATTAAAGAGTGGTGATGAAGCTCAAGGAAACGGGATCAGAGAAAGCAGCACTGTGCGTGGAATGGAAAAGCCGAAACTTTCGAATGTTAACATTCAAGCATCATCAGTAATAGAAACTAGAACAAAGCAGTAAAGCAACTCTGGCATTTTGTGTGTTTACATTTACGAAATTTTTATACTGCCAATCGGCATTTCAAATCAAATGTGTTGTCGATGGTATCATACACTACACAATACTGTGGGGAAAAGTTGCGACAACAGCATGATGTCAAAATTTTGTTTGACAGGTGGAATACACTCGTGGTTATGTAACATATTATCAGTTGTAGAGAAAATCAAGTTTTCAGTGTGCTCACAGCATTATACATCTATTTCGTGTTATTTCGACTCAGCAGGTAGTACACAGCTAAAAGGAAGGCGTGGCATTTGTTGTTTACTGAGAAGACAAACGTGGAAAACTGCAGGGTTTACGGTTTACTTGGGGTTAACGGGTTTAATCATAATCTGCTAAAGTGTCCAAATCAGGCAGGGATCTACAGTAATAGAGGCAGTGCACGGGTGGTGTTTCAGAGACGGCCCCGGCTTGTTGCTAAGGCTCCGTTGTGACGGGGGTGTGGCTGTCCCCAGCCGAGGCAGAGTTGGCCGTGGTGTTGTTGCTGGTTGCCGGGTTACGATTTCTGCCTCTTCCTCGCTCGGAACGTTGCGGCTTGGGGGCGGGGCCTGGGGGGAAGTAAGCAATTGGAACTCTTAAACTCAGCAACTTTTAAAGTGCACAATAGTATGTGAGTGTACTAAATTTTTTGGGTTTTATTGTGCAGTGTGCAGTAACTCTTATTACACTAAGTTCCCGCAGTGCTATTTCCCCACTTAACCTGCACACACGTTTTAAAAACTAGTACGCTTCAACTGGATTGAATACTAAATCTCTGAAAACTACATGCATTAGATGGTGCTTTATGGAACATCCTTGCTGCACTCGAAACGCTGAAGTGCAAATAGTTCAGGCTTCTAGTGTTGACTTCACGAACTTGCTGTCTAACTATTAGTTCACCTCTGGCCAGTTGCCGTGGCGTCTCCATCGGTTCTCGTCGTCTCCTCGCTGCCCCAGTCAGTACTAGCAGCTGCCACGCCCTCCTCTCTGTTCTGAGACTGCTGCTGCGGCCGAGAGCTCCGATACCCCCCCACCTCCTCCCCTCCCCCTCCCTCCCCGTCCTCTCCATCTTCCCCGGCTGTACCCTCCTCTCCCCCTCCCTCTCCCCCCTCCCCCTCCTCCTCCTCCTCTTTGCTGCTGGCGAGGTGGACCTTGCTGCCGCCTCCGGTCCGGTCCCTGCTCCTCCGACTCTGGTGGGCTCTAAATAGAACATCACGACACAAACTTTTTCTTCTATACATGTGTGCAGAAATGTCCTTGCCTTACAAATTAATGTGCCTCAACTATGGCAGCATATTATGTACATATAAGGGTTGAAACTATCACTAAAAAAAGGAAACCTATTCTTGGACTGGGTCTCATTGTTAGACTGTCACGTTCAAAATAAGTGGGAGTTTTGTTCACTTGCCTTTTCGCCATCACTGTGATCTTGGCCGTTCCTCTGTTCCACCTCCTCTTCCTCCTCCTCCTCAACGGAGTTTGACTCCTCCGACGATTGGTATATCTCGTCTTCATTGCCAGCGGCAACCGTGTCTTGAGTGGGGGCGGAGGAATGGGTGTGGTCAGCATACCTGTACATCCGCAACAAAGAAATTCCACACTTGAAGAATCAAACCGTAGCAGGAGGGGTTTTTGCACATTGTCTACTGCCTAAAACAAAGTTGCAAATAAGTGGTCTTCTATAATCAGTTGATTTTACACTGTTGAAGTGACCACTACCGCTTGCCTAAGGGTGTGACTACTAAAGTCACTTTGACTTCACCCGAGTCCTCGAAAATTGTCACAACTCCTTTATTTTACATCCAATTGTAAAATCGCTAACACCATTGGAGTCCTCGCAACTTTCCCGTTCTGATGATTTGCTTTACTACACCTTATCAGTCGAAAGTTATCAGTATGTCCCGTAATAAAAGTATGCCATAAGTAAAGTACATGAGGTACCTGTATAATGTTTTACAACACAACTCCCTTTTTATCAGGTACAACGACCTTACCCTGATTCTGATGTATGTCGTTCTTCTTCGTCTCTTTTCCTCCCAAAATCTCTTCCCCTCTCTCTCCACCTTCCTCCCCCTCTCCCCCCTCCTTCCCTCTCTCCCCAATTTCCCCTCCCTCCCCAATTTCCCCTTTCCTCACCTCCCCTCCCTCCCCACTGCTCCACTCCCCTCCCTCTCTCCTCTCCCCACCTCTCCACTCCCCTTCCTCCCCAGCTCTCCCCTCCTCTCCCTCTCTCCTCCCCTCCCCTTCCTCCCCAGCTCTCCACTCCGCCTCTTCTTCCTCCCCAGCTCTCCCCAGCTCTCCCTCTCTCCTCCCCTCCCCTTCCTCCCCAGCTCTCCACTCCCCTCCCTCTCTCCTCTCCCCCTCTCCTTCCTCCTCTCCGGAATGGCCTGTGAGGTGCAGGGTAGTACGTCGGTGGCTCATCAGTTGATTGGGCGTCAAACTCCCGCGACTGAAGTATTGTCTCCAAATTCTGTGCAAAATTACACGGCGAATGATATTCCGTGCAAAATTACACGGCGAATGATATTCCGTGCAAAATTACACGGCGAATGATATTCTGTGTAAAATTACATGGCGAATGATTACAATGTAATTGCAAACATACATACATTCATTTCCACCATTTTGACTCTTACTGTACATTACATCCCAACCCAGGAGACACCTATATATTCCAGCTAACCTTCAAGTGGTCCAGATGGTACTCCACTCCCTCCCTCTCCCCTCCCCTCCCCTCCCCTCCCCCCCTCTCTCCTCCAGCTAACCTTCAAGTGGTCCAGATGGTACTCCAACATGAGCACTGCATTCTCCACTGCAGCTTTTCGACCAATGAAGTCAAACGGAACCTCAGAAGAAGGAGAAGACTCGGAAGAGGAGGAGGCACTTTCTTTGCTGGAGGATTCGTCGTCGCCAAGGACACGGATGTTATTAACTCCAGATTTTTCCAGAATTTCTTGAATCACGTGACCTCTTTTGCCTATCACTCTGCCTGTGGATATAGATATGGAGGAGGGGGCACTGTATAATTGTTAGACAATGAGTCTGTGGATTTTACGCACGTTAGAAGCCCCGAGGGTCCTTGTGTTGTAGTGAGACGCTACATGAAGAGCCTGAGGGCGTCTAACGCTTGCAGATTTCAATGGACAAGATGCGTAACATACATAGTACGTACTCTAATTGATGCACACTTGTTTCTACATACGTGTGCACAGGTTGCGCAGGGAAACGGCACCGCGGGCACTTGGTGAACTCCGAGATTTTTTTAATAAACACGTTTTCTTGCACGAGTGTGTACTTAAAATCTTGGCTAGAAACACACCCACAAAGTAATGGTTTTAACAACTGAGATGACAAATCAGCCCAACATGCAACTCACCAGCGAGGTTCTTTGGGATCATGACTGTCTTTCTGACAATCTCCAGCAGCTCCTTTGCCTTCGTTAGCACCTCTGGAGTCTGCGTATCAGTATACAGGGGGTTAAAACTGGAATTGAAATTGTGATATGAGTATACCGTGTCATAAACTACTAACATACTACTACCTTATTCTTTCTGTTACGTGTACATGTCACAACAACCACAGATTGGGCAAAGGCAAAGGAAACAAAAGTCAACTGCACCCAGGACAACTTTTCATCTCACAAGAACTGCCCTGGGTGGGATTCGAACCCACGAAACACCCTGCACTCAAGGTGAGCGCTCTACCATCTTAGAACTGGGTAACCGTGGCGTCCAAATTATACATTTTCGTGCAGCTGCTATAAAAAATTTGATGTGACCGCCAAATTTTACACCCAGTGTCGGACCGAACGTAACCGACCTTGGCTCTCACTCTGAACATCTGATTGTAGTCCTCAAACTCGACCGACAGGATTCCGTCCAGTTTCCGGACCTCGTTCACGTTGTGCCCGTCGCGACCGATGGCCAGTCCGACCAGGTCGCTGACCACATGTATCTGCTGCTCGTATACTCCGGAGTCCAGCTGCCTTCGCTGCTGCTGATGTTCCTGGGAGAGTGGAGGGAGAGAACAATTGAATAATTGCGAGTGCAGCACTTTTGTGAGTGCTGGCACAGACAGCTTTCTTTAACAGGTTACCTCAGATTAATATTATATGCACATCTCACTCCCGATTACTGTTCAGATGACTACTGAGCGATATGGCAGCTACTGCATTCTTAAAAGGTAATGTGGCAGTAATAAGGGCTACATGTTAAAACTGATACTGATTTCTTGCACTGGGCCCTATTGTTTAGTTCTATATTTAGCCCTTATGCCTTTAGTGGCAGAAGAGAGAGGGAAGAAAGAAGGAGAGAGCAAAACAAAGAAACTTCTTTCACTGTTTAGAAGGTAGACGCAAACACATATTCATGCACCACTATGTTTGGAAAATAAGATAGCAGTATTTCATTCTGCGTCGTCATTAGTCAATCAAACAGTAGGGAGGTTAGAAGAAGGTGAAAAAATGAGGGACTAACCCTTTGTGCAACGGCATCGGCTCTATCCATGAGTTGCTTGTGGGTCCTCAGGTCTCTCAGATGCATGTCTATCAGTAGAGACGCTTTGTCCATCGACTCTTCACTGCTGGCCTGAACGACACACGCACGCACGCACACGGACACACGCACGCACGCACATGGACACACGCACACGGACACACACACAAGGAGGAAAATATTCAGGTAGTAGTTAAGACTGGGTCAACAGCAGGCGAATTCACTGCACTATTACCGAACAAACACACAAGTACGCTATGCTTCTACGTACGTGTAGAATTAACCATTAATAATTGAAGGAACATTTTTTCACAGACTAGAGGCTTGATACCTATTATTGGCAAATGATTTATTTGTGGGGACGACACGTTGCAATATTTTTCTTTTCGTAAACTGTGCCCTCCTTCCCTCCCTTCTTTCTATATTTACATACCTGGACCACAAGGCTCCCTTTGTCCATGGAGTAATGGACACACACAGCGCCGATCCTCTTGCGAAAGTTTTCATGAATGGCTGGTTTATCACAGCTGTTGCGACGGAGGAAGAGAGGGAGGAAGAGAGGGAGGGAGGGAGGGAGGAAGAGAGGGAGGGAGGGAGAGAGGGAGGGAGAGAGGGAGAGAGGGAGGAAGAGAGAGGAGGAGGAGGGAGGAAGAGAGGGAGGAAAGAGAGGGAGGAAGAGAGGGAGGAGGGAGAGGAGTGATAGAAAAATTGAAAGAACATTGGTATTCCCTCCTCTACAACGCTTGATTTCATTTTATAAAGAAGTGCTTCTTTTTAGCTTGGTTTGGTAAAATAAAATGTACAACTATTTCATTGAAGAGAACTATAAAAAAAAAAAAACTTAAGTTATAACTTCCACTGATGCACCTACAAAAAATGCAAACTCGTTCACACCCTCAAATAGGAATAAGTGCAGGAAGATAGATTAAGAAGTTCCAATGACTTACAATGACTGGAGATCTTCTGGTACGGAATATTCCCGACTGACAAACTGACATTTGGATAGCGGCTCTCTACATGTGCACACAGACAGTACACAGACAGTACTCAGTGGTGAAACTGAAGCTCTGTTAGGAAATGCTGTAGATTAGCTCACTTGTTGTTGGGTGGTCTTATCTTGTCCTGGTCAACAATGTCTTGGTATTTCTCGTTGCCTGATTGGAATTCCACCACATGTAGCTGCATGTGTATTTACAGCTCACTGAATTTAGTCTCTTCTAAATCTCGTAGGAGCTTTTCCGTTTACTTATGTAGCTACAGATTTTTTGCACTTAGTCTGCTTTTGATAGATTGGTTTGAGGCCAGTTTTACGGGTTTGTACCTCTCCTTTGGACTTGAGAAGTGTTCCGTTCCACCATCCTGGAGGCTCGTTGTCCTGGTGGGGAAGGAGAGCCTGGGGAGGAGGGGGAGGAGGGAGGGAGGGCTATGTTCATTGTCTCTAGTAAAGCCAAAGCAAACTCATGAATAGTCCTACTGGGAAGTCCTGTTTACTCAGTCAGTAGGTATGCTGGACAACCCCCCTAGACATTAGATACAGGCCCTCAGCTATAGATAGCGTGTCACACAACAATCCTCTGGTGTGCCCCGTTTCTTGGTGGTAGAGTAGCGCTCAGGCTGTGATTATTGGTATTTCTCTGAATTTCTGTGATTATCGACATTTCTCTGAACTTTGAAACTCTCTCCCTTGTATTACTATTGTACTTTCTTGCCCTTTCCCTCTCCCTCCATCTTCTTTCTTTCTTCCCACTGAATCTACATTGACGCGTCGTCCACGCGCACGTGCACGCAGGGAAAGAAGGCGGAGTCATTACCGCGCATCTTTTCTGCCACTTCGCTCTTGCTCTGCATTTTCTGGTGCTCTGAGCCTGTCTCCATCGAGTCATAGTTAGAAGCGCTCCGCCATACAAACGAACAGGAAAGCCAGAGTGCTCAACGTGAAGCACTCACTCTAAAATAGTTAGACGCTGATTCCTCAGTAACCACGCGCCAGTAGAAAGCCTCGTGCCCCGGGGGTAGCGTCCTCGCTGCGTTCGTGGTGCCACAATGCCGGGGCTCTCGGTTTTCTGCTGCGCGTAGTTACCTCGAATCAGCGTCTAACTATTGTACTTTCTCTCTCAATCATTTACCCTCTCACTCTCTCTCCCTCCTCTTCTTTCTTTTTATTCCAACTCTCTTTTGCTCTGATTTCCCTTCGTTCTTCCTCTTTTCCTCACTCTCCTTCTCCATGCTGGTATTCAGTAGCACATGGTAACATTTACACAAACGTACCTCCACTTTTGAGCCTGGTTGGATGAAACTGCTGGTTGGAATGTCTGGGAGAAAGCGGATGTGATCCAGTTCGGCCCATGAGTCCGTTTTCCAGCTGTTTCAGCAAGGAAGTGAGGGGAAAGGGGAGGAGAGGGGAAAGGGAGGAAGAGAGAGGGTGCAAGCGAGAGAAAGAGAAGAAGAGGGAGAGAGGGAAAAGAGAGAGGGGAAGAGATTATGAAAATCTCAACAGTATATACTAGCAGAACTTAGCCACAGGCCATACACAAACCAAAAACATGTGCACAACCTGTTGTAGGAACAAACTTCCATTAGAGAGAGACACAAATTGACAAACACCAGTGCTGTACACTGCGTATCCCCACACAGTAGCAGAGAATAGCGGTACATGTGATTATACAGGTATACAATGAAGTCAAGGCAGTCAAGGGCACAGGCACACAAACCACCCCATACTCTACTGCACTCTCCTGAGGCATGAAAGGGAAGGCGAAGAGTGGTGGAAAACGGGTCTTACTTGTCTTCGAAGGAGAGGAGGGCCTTCTGTTCTTCCACCTGCAAATCCACAATGGTAGCCTGCGGAAGGATTGGATAGGAGGCGTGCCAACGTGTACACTCAAGCCTCGGTCACTCAATGAAAATACCACCCTAGCAAAGCTCGACTGGCTGCCACCCCGCGCTCACCTTATAGAAAGCCCCACAGATCTGCGGAAACACCACTTCTACCTCC
>CASHTH010001435.1:0-11961 GCA_030341885.1 Geodia barretti | reverse complement strand
TCGGCAAAGAACACCTCTCCTTCTGCTAGCCCCAGCAGCAGCTTGTGTTCGGTGAGTTACTTCACTGCCACTACAAATTTAGAGAAAAGGAGGTGAAAAAAATAAAATTTAAAAATTCGGGGATGAAATCTTCTGCAATATTGTGCAGAAAAGAGTGATAATGTTGCATTGTCCCTATGCAAAACATTTTCCAACTCAAAATCGTCTTCGGTCAAAAATAGGTAAACTGCAGTTTTTCCCTTTAAATTTCCCGCAAGAGCAGTCAACATGGAAGAAAACTCAGTACATATTATACGTAGCATGTAAAGCCAGACAAACCTGCGTGACTGGTTTGGCTGTGAATTTCTTGAGTGTCTTTGTCAATTTTGCCTCGTACGGGCTGCTGTAGTCAGACGTACCTGTAACAACAACACAACACACCATTGATATTATACATGTTGCATTCACCTCATTACTTCACTGCAACATACAGTGGAACCTCTGCATAAAGGAGTTAACCCTTAGCCAGCCACGGACATATATATATATATATGCCCAGAGCCTCCATAAGAATTTATATATGGCTATAATGCTACATTAATGTAATTTATGCATATTTAAGGAGATACCCATGGCGTCCAATTAATAGGACCATGAAAATTGTCATTTATAATAACGTGTCCTTTATTCAGAGGTTAAACACAGGATCAAAATGCATAATTATTCAAGTGTCCTTTATAGAGGTTCCACTAGCAGGTATTGTAAGTAGATAATGTTGTAAGAAGCCTATATAATGCTCACTCGAGGATTCCTTGATCTGGTAGACCAGCAGGTGGGCATCTCCCTTAGTATGGACCGTGCTCAGGATGAATACGTCATCTGCGAGATGGGAACGGTCAAGAGTTCCAATTGATGCGCACCATCGCGGGTGTAGCTAGTTTCCGCGGGCGCGGCCTGGAGAGGGCAACTCACCCCACGTAGCTATGGCGCATATCTTGAGCGGGAGCTTCTCCACAAGTCGACACAGCTCGAACGCTTCGTTCATGTCCCCCGGAGCACACTGAGGGGCCTAGAGTAGCCGTGCGACAGAAAAGAGGCGGAGCAGACACCTGATGCAGATTACGGAGCGTGAACAATGAACCCTCGGATATTAGCACCGTAAACCCAAACCCGTAGACATTAATTTTGATGGCTGGTTTTCGTATTGCGTACTTTCTGTACGCAGATCATCAAAATGTTTATTACTCAGATTACACTGCATGGAGAATGCGAACTAAAGTAATGAAGAGAAAGGAAAGGCAAGTGTGTGCAACTGATGAGGTGTGAGGAAAGGGTTAATTCATTTTTGAGACTTCAAATTTTGTGCTCATCTCTTCTTCATCACTATCCAGTATCAGTGGAAGTGCCCTGCAAAATATACGACAGCGACCATAAAATTACAGATGGGCACTATGTTCTCACTTGTCCATGGCAGTTGTAGGAAGGGTTTTCTTCCACCCCACCTCAAGTCATCTTCCTGCAGATTGATGACATCATCATTACTAAAAATAGCAACAGTGGTCTAAATATAGATTCCTCACAGCCTGGGTGGAGGAGATGGGAGGGGGTGTGCCTGCATCGCCTCGACTTACTGATCTCATCTTTACTGTCTCTGAAACAGACATCAGAAAAATTTTGGTGAAGGGGAGAAAAATATGTATGTGCCAAGAAGGCACCAAAATTTTGGGTGATGGGGAGAAAAATATATGCCAAAAATAATATGGTTGGGTTTAAGTTCTCACCAAAATTTTTGTTTTCCATTCGTTCCTCTTCCTCTTCGTCTCCTTGGTCAAGATCGTGGACGAGAGAGTAGGCAAACCTGTTTCTATTGGCCGACGGTCGCCAGATTACCATTATGACTATCAGCACGATGACGAACAGGAAATGCCAGAAACAGTCCCTTAGCCACACCTCCTGCCAGTCCTGAATACATCAATATACATACATAGTATGTACAGTGGAACCTCTGAACGAGGGACACTATGGGGCCAACAATTTTGTCCCTTGTAGAGAGGTCGTCCCTATCTCGGAGGTCAAATAATACACTAAAGTATTAGCATGGGGTTGATTGAAACAAGTGTCCCTTGTAGAGAGGCCGTCCCTATCTCGGAGGGTAGCCTATCAGAGGTTCCACTGTTCTGAAACCTCTCTAGAAGGACACTTGTTCTGTCCCACACTATTACAATACCTCTGAATAAGGGACAGGCATAAAAGACACTTTTGGTTTGTCCAGGCTTTAAGAAATTAACACACGGTGCTCTTTGTCGCTTGTGTAAAGTGTTTCTGCAATTAGCGTGGTCTCATCTCATGTGCATGCTCATACAATAGTGGGTGGGGTTAGGTGAACCATAATATACGTAGTGAATGCAGTATGATAGATTAGAGTGACATGACAAGTTAGACACTTGAGACAAAGCTTATGCAACTGAAATATATGTCTATGAAACTTACAACCTGTTGCATTCACTTACGTAACAGACACATTGAAGGTCGCATTAAGTTTTGAAAAGTATGGCCTCAAACAAGCTTAATAATTAATTAATAACCTTTCATCACTAGATAACAGACCTCCAGGCAGCCGGCCTTGGGAAAGTTGACCTCTACAAAACAAGTAATTAACTCTTTGCACACTAGATAACAGACCTCCAGCAGCTGGCCTTGGGGAAGTTGACATCTACAAACAAGTTTAACTCTTTCACCACTAGATTAACAGACTCCAGGCAGCCGGCCTTGGGGAAGTTGAACTCCACAAACAGCCATATGGTGAAGGCCAGCGTCGCGAGGAGCGAGAAAGATCAAGGTGTACGCAAAGTGGTTGTACATCGCTAGTTCACGTAGTTCTTCCTCAATCGCAGAGCTCTTCGCACTCCAATCAGTGCCGTTATGGCGTGAGTACATGAGTCAAAGATTAACAGTGATTTCTGTGAAGCTATACATTTAGAAATCATTACTAGAAACGTAAAACCTAATTGCGTCCTCCTCACCGGGCCCTATCGCTCACTTTCAATTTCAGCCCCAAGTATATGTATGTATGTACACACTGCCACATTTTACCACAAACTTAACAGTTGTAGATTTTGTGTCCTTATTTGGAGGTTCCACAGTAGCATATAATATACAAGCAGTGGTACCCTAAGGCTCATGTTTTTTTGTGTTAAAACCCAGTTAAGTATGGTGAGATATCAGTAGAAGATGAAGGAATCCATGAAGAACAGCAGAGCCATTGTCACCAGAGGTGTTCTGTCATCAGTATCAAACGTGTCCTAAATCCACACACAATGTGACTTAATACTTAGCAAGCCACGGACACATAAATACGTCCATAAGTCCATAAGAATATATACAGGGGTTATAATACTAGGTGCGCTAATACTTCATACATAAGGAAATACCCATTGTGTCCAAAGGGTTAAGATCTCACGATACTAAACTGGACATTTACACACAATCGTGTGAAGACTCACGGTTCTCGATCGGACAACGCCGTCGATGAGAGCGAGAACCCAGTATATGACGCCAGCTGCTATGACCTTCAAGAGTGAATCACCCAGTCTGGGGCTGAATGGAGGGAGGGAAAAGAGGGAGAAGAGGGAGGGAAAAGAGGGAGAAGAGGGAGGGAAAAGAGGGAGAAGAGGGAGGGAAAAGAGGGAGGAAGGGAGGGAGGGAAAAGAGGGAGAAGAGGGAGGGAAAAGAGGGAGGAAGGGAGGGAGGGAAAAGAGGGAGAAGAGGGAGGGAAAAGAGGGAGGAAGGGAGGGAGGGAAAAGAGGGAGAAGAGGGAGGAAGGGAGGGAGGGAAAAGAGGGAGGAAGGGAGGGAAAAGAGGGAGGAAGGGAGGGAGGGAAAAGAGGGAGGAAGGGAGGGAGGGAAAAGAGGGAGAAGAGGGAGGGAGGGAGTAAAACGACAAGTGTATCAGTGGAGAAATGTGCAGGTAAAAAAGGTAGTAAAGGTTCTGATATTATAGTGTGGGTAATGGAAGGGGATAATGAGGAGAGGGAGAGAAGAAAAAATGAAATGAAAATTGCATGTAAAAGAAAAGAAGATCAAGATGCAACGTAGGTAAAAAGAGAGATAACAAGAAAGTGTGTGTTGGAAGAGAGAAGAGAAGAGAGAAGAGAAGAGAGACTGACATGACGGTGCCAAAACCGAGACAGACGATGATGAGCAGGACTCGGGCCAGAGCTCTCTTGACTGCCGATATCCCCTCTGCCAGCACAATGAGCATCGAGGCTGCAGAGAGACAGAGATAAATTTGAGATGAACCATCAAAAAATATGCTGACTAATAGTAGTAGCAAATTGACAAACTGAACAAAAATGCAATTAAAGGCCTTACTCTGCTCCCCGGCATTGACGGAGCTGTACTCCGAAACGAAGAAGACTTTCTCCAGAAACCCGAGAATGACGACTCCAAAAACCCAGAACTGGAGTCTGACGAGGTCCTTGTAGGAGCAGCACATGCAGACCGACCAGGCCAGGCCAAGGATGATGTACACTGCCAGCATCAGGCCGTAGAACTGTAGCAGGAAAGAGAGAGAGAGAGAGAGAATGAGAGAGAGAGAGAGAGAGAGAGACATGGTTTAAAAAGCTCCTACATTCAAACGCGGAAGTTTAAACAATTATGTGAAAAATACTCACGAAAGGCATAATTATTACGGTATTATGTACAGAGACTTTAAATATGTGAAGAAACAATTATGACGTTATCGCTTAGTTCGACATAGATTGCAGACTCACCACTAGTGCGGGGTAATCGATAGCAGCCAGATATCCAAACGTATTCTTCATCTCTAAATCAACTGCACATTAGACAAAGAAGAGAAAAAAACAGCAGAACGTTATTTGACAATGTGTGAAAAAGGTGAAAAAGCTCACAAGTCTTAAAACGAGATTGATAACACCGAGTTAACTCTAGTCTGCCCATTCTACACTTGGAGGAGCCAAACGTTGCGCGGGGGTGTGTCCTTTATGCAGCCGTCTGCTCGTAGTCAACTGACTAAATGGCACCGTACCACGTGGGATATCTTGGGCATGCACATTGAGTGTGCATGCTATATATACCTATGGCTGGTATGCTATGAACTATAATTTCATGCGTCTCCGCTCCCTGCTTCCCTTGCGCAATATGCGGGCGCACCGAGACTGGCTCCCTTCCGTTAACTACATTTAACCTTCTACATACTAAAAAAGAAAACATGCAAGGAACTAGGGCAAAGGGGCGAAGAGGAATAAGAAGTGAGAGACGAACGGCTCACAGGTCAGGTTTACGGGTGTTCCCTTTTCTCTGACCCAAGACTGAATGTAGACAATGAATAGTCCAGACTCATTGGTTCGGAATTCGCCACTCGGCTGAAGGGAAAGAGAAAATGAGAGATCAAAAGTACAGAAAAAGGTACGTATCTGAACATAAAATAGAAAAAAACTCTGCAAATTTTGTATTTTTTTTACGGGTATAGTGTACATGCATGCACTCCAACCGTGTTTTTTGAAAGAGTCAAGAAACGTGTTCAGTTACAAATGTAGATAGGGAAAGGGCAGACGGCTCACTTGTTCAACTTTAGCTGGAGCAGTGGCAGGAGCATCGGGAGAAGTAGGATCAGGGGGAGGGGCATTAGGTGTCTGTGATGGAGCGGAAACAGTCACTGAACTGTTAGTGGAACTTAATTCCTCGTCAGTGTTTGCCTTGTCTTCTTCGTTTCGTTTTTTCAATTCCTTGATCGTCATTTTTGTCATCAGTGGGCTTCGTCTTTTCTTTATTCTCCTTGCTACTCTCATCTCCTCCTCCTCCTCCTCCTTCTCCCTTATTCTTCGTCTTTTTTCCGTTGTCCTCAGTCGGGGTACCCTGTTCTCCTGGTTTACTTGCTACAGGCTGAAAAAGGGGGGATAAAATAAAACCTCTTAAAAAGGACCTACGTATAGGTTAGACGCTGAGCCGCGGGAACTACATGACTTAGTGAGTCGAGGAGCCCTGAGCTGTCGGCGTCCCGAACGTAGCGAGGGCGCTACTAAGGGCTCCGAGGCTCACTAAATCGCGTAGTTTCCCAAGGCGACGCGTCTAACCGGCTTAGACTACAGCGCAAGTCCCGCTGCAGTGTCCGTTGTAGGCGTTGCTGCCCTTCGGGATCGCGCCGGCCGGCCGTTTGTGCGCGTTTTTCCCTGTACGCTTTCTCTAGCGTCTTCCTAGCTCTCTAGTAGTCATGCGCTGCTGCTAGAAGAGCCTGTTCCTGGTTTCTTCGTGGGAAGAACCGCTCCAGAAGCTCGGTTCACCGTCCGCGTGGCGTCTTTTCGAATTGAAGGCGTGGTTGCCGGGGCTACGAATAGTTACCGCGGAAGAGGTCACTAACAAAAATAGTAACCGCTAAACTCGCAATCTGATTGGTCAATTGCGTGTTACCGTAGTCTAATAAGTAAAGACATCTCTCTATAAAGGACACCTGGTTCTGCCCCCATACTAATACATAAGTGAAGCCTCAAGTAAAGGATTCATTAAGGGAATGTGGCAGTATTTAAGGGCTAAGTTTAGAAATGTTGCTAAAGATAGAACAAAACAATAGGGGCACAGTGAAAGAATGCAACCGAGTTCAGTTTTTCTAATTTAGCCCTACCACATTCCCTTTGGCATCTACTGTAGATGGCCTGCCTTGTTTTACTGTGGAGAAGAGTCCACTTATCTACAATTTATCACAAGATAAAAAGTATTGTTTGCATACACTCCAAATAGTGCCCTGTTTGTCGTTACTGTGTGGATGTGTACTTGGCTAGCAAGTTTCAGATTTGCCACATCCACTTACCCCTATCAAGGTCTCAGGCTTGGTATCGACTTTAGCATAAAATGTACGGCTAGTGATGTTTCCCCAAAATCCAATGTATTGCCCGTCTCCAACAACTTCACAGCTCCCAAGATTAGCACATTTGGCTCTGATGATTGATACTACGACCGTTATACCAACTGACTTCTTAAATTTAGCTGCAATTGTATAAGGGAGGGGGAGGAGAGGAAGAGTGGGGGTGGATGTAGAGGGAGGGAGGGAGAAGAGGGTTAAAGAAAAACATGAGGATGAAGAAGGGAGGAGAAAGAGAATAAGGAATGGAATGGAGGGAGAACGAACAATTAAGGGTGGTGTGGGGGAGAAACAAGAGGACGATGGAGAGAGAGGGAAGGAAAGAGATACAAAAGGAGGGGAAAGGGTAAAGCTGCATTCATGGTAGGGAAACAACAGAGAGATGCCCTCAGAAACCAAACTGGCACCCACCTTTCATCCTCAGAGAAATAGTTGCGTCTTTATAGAGTGACAGTGCTCTGCATTCAACAGATGGCTTCGACATCTTTTGGGAGAAAGAAAGGAGAGTGGGGAGGGAGGGGGGCGTCATTCCAATTAAAGAGCACCCCACCAATTTTTCTACGTTGTTATATACACAAACGGCCCATTCCCTATTCTAACGCTCTACCCTCCTTTTCCCCTTACCTCTTCCTCTTCCGCGTTCTTTGGCTGATAAAGATTCTGTTGGATGGCCTCGGGCCCAGTAAACTTGCCTCCCCGTGGTTTTGCCGCCCGACACGCACACAGAAGAGCCGTCAAGACGAACAGCACTACCAGAATTAACTTTCCCATTTCTTCTGGCAGCAGAGAACCTCTTAGCAGCTCGAATTCTCCAAGAAAATCTACCACTAGAAAATGGGAGAAACACCACGTCACCCGCAAAGATTACGTCATTTCGCTGGCGTGTTGTGCGCATGCGTGATTTCCACCCTAGAAAGCGCGAGAGACAGGTCGTACTAACTATCCAAAAACCACCGACTGCTTGGCCTTCGAGGGTAAAATATACGTTGAAACAGCTTTTTTCGCAGAAGTTACTTCAACTGAGGCAATCTAGTCGCGCAAACAAGAGGGAGAGAGAATAATGGACTGGGATTGCGGGTTCTCCACCAACTCGCCCGAGTTCCTGCAGCTGGGGACGGAGGAGATGGAGGAACTTCGCTCGGAGAAGACCGTAAAGGCCACCAAGGCAAGTTGACCACCGCAGACTTGCGAGCGCGCGGGGGAAGCGAGTTTTCCAGGCTTCGATCCGAAAAGGAGGCGTAGCTGGAATTCTAAATGACGCGCACCAGGTTACCAAACAATGGTGCTCAGTTGCTATGCGGAGCTTGCTCGCTCTCTGGTAGCAAGGGTTTGGATAGTGCTCACAGCCACTCATTTGAAAGCTAGTCTCTTACAAACTCTATCATCTTGTGCGTTGCATAGCAGCTACCCCTGGCCTTTTGAACTTGTCTTGTAATTCAAACAGTCTCCTGAAGAAATAGAGAAGCTGACAGTTGATGAGACACTCTCTCCTATTGAAAAGGCTGATCTTCTCCTCAGGTGAAATACAGGGAATGTGTCAGTACATAAGGACCAAATTTAGAAATGTTGCCACTTTCAAAATTTAGTCCTTGTTATATATACTGCCAATTCCCTTTGATTTATATACACAGTTGAACTCCCCTAATCCAGACACCAATATGGCATAAAGTGTCCAGATTTGTTAGATTTGAGAGGAGTTCCACAGTATGTATATGCATGTAAAAACCATCTTACGCACAATTACAAGTGAACACCCTACTCCACTGGTGCAGGACGGGTCAGGAGGTACAGAAGGTGTATGCAGTCCAGCAGTTGCCCTGTCTCCTGGAGACCAACAGAGATCAGACTCTCAACAAGATTGTCCCGAGAATATGTGTACGGTTGACAGCTAGGGACACATGTTGTGTGTTAGCAAGACTCTCTCTCTCTCTCTCTTCCTAACCTCTCTCCCTCACTTGCCTAAAGTGCTGAGGACACTTCTCTAAGATGGACATTTTTACCCAATAATTTTATGCTACATTGTATCTCTCAACAAGATCGTCCCGAGAATATGTGTACGATTGATAATTTTATGCTACATTGTATCTCTCCTCATTAACTAGGGAAACCTGCCCAGTGCCTCGGCCAATATCCAGACGGCAGCTGGGCGGAGTCTGGGCGTGGCCTTATCCAGAAATCTAATCCCCACCCACATTTTCTCCTCCTCCTTCCTGCCCCTGGTGATCAGACTCATCAATTCCAGAGACCCTTGTACGTTCACTTTTGGAATATTTTTAGATCAAACTAATCATTTTGGGCGAGTGAGCCTGATTTTTAACCTTTCACGCGAATAAGATTCAAATTTGCGTGTATTTAGAATCACGTAGAACTTTACGGTATGTGCAGTGTCCGTGCAAGAAGTAAGGTTTAGATAATCCTGCATTCAGACGACTAGGTAGGCTTGTTTTGCTCACTAATTACTTACATAGTTATCATAAAACTGAAACTGTCCGAGAGATGTGATTTTGATTTTTTCTATCTCCTCCAGCTGTCAGCAGTGTATGGTTGGACGCGTTGCTAGTGGCAGTTCCGTCGCTAACGAAGGACGTAATTAGGAGGGACATACTCTCGTTGGCTGTTGCTAGGTCGCAGTTGTCACAGACGGTCAATTCTAGGAAATCTGGCTGTCTCATTTTTGGAGCTATCGCACAGAAATTTGAACCATTCTGGTATTTGGTAATGCACCCACATAGCCTCTATACTGCCACATTCCCTTCATATTTCCTCTTTGTTTTTTCCTTCGAACCCACACATTTTATCGTGCTGCGTGCAGGTTGAAGAGGGAGGTGTTTCCACAAGTAAAGTCTCTCTGTCAAGATGTGGACTCTGAGGTCAGGATAACCATGTGCTCCCAGCTGCACATCTTCGCCAAATGCATGAAGTAAGAAAATAGTATTTCTCTCTCATTCATGGATTCGAGGTTTTTTAAATATATTTCACTGGGTTAAAACCTTACTAATAAATTTCACCGTTTTGCTTACGAAGATTTTCGATGCCGTTGAAATTCTCTCTCTCTCTCTCTCTCTCTCTCTCTCTCTCTCTCACTGTCACACTAGCCCAGAGCTAGCGAAATCCTGCGTGCTCCCCGAACTAACGGAGCTGACAAACGACGAAGAACCCGCTGTCAGAGAGGCGGCTCTGGAGTCAATAGCCAACGTGGTCTCCCATCTACCAGTGGAGACAGTCAGAACTGTGGCCGTCCCTCTGGTCGTAAAGATCTTTCAAAAATCACTGACCGATGTTTCCAGTCCTGATTTGACCGGCGTGGCACGACTGCTGGGGAAACTCAGCCACCAACTGAAAGGTAAGTAATTATCAATAGGCCATTACATCATTATTACATCATTCTACCTCCTCACTGTTCTCTTGAGTGAAAAAACCAGTAGTTTATAATATTTAGCTTATGCAGGCCTGCGTGGGGTCAAAATTAATGTGGCAGTATAATTATTATACGTCATTCAGAAATGATAAACCATACATAGTGCAAGAATGTGTATATTACACAGATTGCTTTTTCTCTATTACTGCCACAATTCCTTTGAATTGCTGGCAGCAGTTGAGCTAGTAAGTTACGTACCTTTATAGGGAGGTGTCTGTTACTTAGAGATCCACCTTCTGAGGTTTAAAGTATGACGTAATAGTGATGTCATGATTTATCAGATGTGATGACGGCCGACTTGCGTGACTGGTTTGTCAAGTTCTACTGCCAGCTCAGCAGGTTTGACGACCCCGTTAACGAGGGGAGGCCCCACTCCGTTGCCACGCCAACCACCACCGTCCGGAATGGAATGAGGACGGAATGTCGTCGTCTCTGTGCTTACAACTTCCCCGTACGTCCCGCCTACCATATCTAACATACACAGTAACTTTATGTACATAATTATGTGTATTGTTTCATTCTCACGTTGTCTTCATGTTGTCTTCAGGCAATGGTGCAGATGGTAGGAGGAGGCGGGTACGTCGTGAAGCTAAGCTCCACCCACCAGGACCTGGCAACGGACGATTCGCCTCGCGTGAGACACACCGTTGCCAGCGGTTACCACGAGGTGGTCCGGTTGCTAGGAGACAAGAGTATGAGTGCGGTGGGCATCTATCAGAAACTACTCAACTCAAAATCAGTTGAAGTAAGACAATCTTTCTCCTCTCTTCTCTCTCTTTTAGCATCGTATGTATATACAGTGGAACTCTCCTCTAAGGACATGTATGTACCTTTATATAGATCAGTTTCTTTTATGCAATTCAAGGACACTTTACTAATACAAACATTCTTGTGTCTCATTGGTGTCAGGATTAGCGAGGTTGGTTCGACTGTGTATTCAGGTTCTGCAGGGTCTGGCTGGTCACATGACCGAGACACTCAAGGGCTTCGCGAAATCCGCAAATCTCTCCCCCGAAACAAAGGCAAGTTTAGGACGTCCTGATAATAAACTCGTCCTGAACTAACACTGTCCTGATTGTTTTCCTCTGCAGCATCCCGGTATTCCGGAGCTGATCGGTCCACTGATAACAGCAGAGGGTGTGGCCGGCAGCTGTCGTCAATGGCGACTCCACGAGCAGATAGTAACAGGGTTTTCCTCATTGGTTCACTGCCTAACGACGGACCAACTGTACAACAAGATAGTCCCCATTCTTATGAAGATCATCACTGGAAAGGTGGCCTCATACTATGTACACTATTTGCATCACTGCATTACATAAAGCTTTTGTGAATTGCGTAAAAGATATCTCTCGTGCAAAACACTGTTACATGGTTGACCAGCATTATATACTGTGTGTATGTGGGACCCTAACACCATTTTTTCGTGACATCAGAAAATTTTTTGGGATAAAGGTTGAATGTCACGTGTAATGTCTAATTTCTCTTTCCCTCATCACTGTACAGTATGTTCGTCCAGTGAAGCTGGCATCGTGTCAGTCACTAGCAGTTGTCACCAGGCACCTCCGGAAGGCCGACCAGAGATCAGCCGTCGTCGACAGACTCAGCAGAGGTTTGTCCGTCTGCCTGTTTTACTATTCCATACTCCAGCTATAGTCAAACTGTTGTGGATGGTTGGTTTGTCTTTCTTC
>CASHTH010001434.1:0-31571 GCA_030341885.1 Geodia barretti | reverse complement strand
GCTGAAAAGGAGCTGTCGATATGAGTGTGCATGATTAGCTTATGATGATACTACGAATGGGGCGACAAGTTAAGGGTTAATTGTGTTGGTACCAAGCTCAGAGTTGTCAAAAGGGGGGGGGAAGGGAAGAGAAGGGGAGGGAAGTGTGCAGAGCACAAGTGTGTAAAAACTACAAGGGGGGAAAAGAGGGAGAAGGAAAGGAGAGTGGCTAAAAATGGAAACAAAAAACTAACGTGACTACACTCGTCTGACGGGCGAACTGGTAAATTACTGTTTGATCGTATGTTTTAAAATGTATAATGATCTGAGGGCAACTAATATTAAGCCACACAGTGTCAGAGAGCCCTGGTAGATATTTCCTACCGCTATGGACTGCATGGAGACAATACAATCAATGTGAGACTGTCATCAGATCAACTTGGCCTAGCAACATGTGATGATGAACCTCGATTGGCTGTGGTGAAATGCCTTGGTAGGCATATTTATATTTCAATCTTTCGTAGACAAGCAAGTGATAAGTACATTCTCAGATATTATGATATGTGCCGAGAACACGGACAACTGCTCTCAGAATGCTCTGACAACTCTTGTAGTACCAGTGTGTCTTGCTATGATGATCACTCTGGACTCTGACCAACAACTTGCAAATGGTAGCCTATTAAGGTAGATCAATATTATAGTATGACCCAGTATATTTTAAAAACAGATATCAATGAATGTGAAGAAGGAACTGATGTGTATGTCGACAACAATCGCCTCATGTTTGCTAACACTGAGGGATTTTATAACTGCACCTGCATGTTATGGCTACATGGAGACGGGATCAATTGCACAAGTAGAGAACTATATGGCACCATATCGCATGCATCTACTAATTATTTCACGTCGCCCCAGGAATTGATTTGTTGTGAAGTAGACCCACTGACTGTGACATCATGCTACTGTCTGTGACAGGATGGAGGCTATGACTGTGAATTGTAATGATGGCGACAACTGGCAATAGGAACATACTGTGAAGGTACACACTATTATCTCTAGTTTTCTCATCCTCTGATATCACAACATGCAGATGTGAACGAGTGCCTACGGGTGAAATTTTGTGTGTCCACACCAAAGTCACAAGTTGTACTAATGTACTGAATGGAATGCTACAGCGTGTCAATGTCTTCAGGGTTTCGCAGGAGATGGCAGACTGTTCAAGTAGACTGATAGGTCACATATGTCGCAGCATGGCCCCATCGTGCTGTGCCGCGTAGCATTGCTGCCGGCAGATAAATAATGGATGTTCTAATCCTCGCAATGCGCTGTTTGAAACGACGGACACTTTGCGACTTATTGTGATGCCGAGCCTAAGTCTAGACAGAGCTGATATACTAGCGCTTTAGTAGTGTTTATCTGGATCTGTATGTATGTCTATTGTCAGATATAATGTTGTTGATTTGAAACATTCACTTTCTCTTCTCTTTAAGATGATGATGAATGTCTAGATGCAGCCAGCATATATTGTAAGTACGAATTGCAACTGGACTGATACCTTTGGAATGCTATGTCTGTGCCTGTGTTACCGGATATATCTTGGTGATGGCGTTCTTTGTAGTGGTAAGTATTCTAAGTCACAATTCAGCTTTATAATGGTTGTACGAAGATATTGACTAAGGCGTTTTTTTTTCAGATGTTGATGAATGTGCTGATGGAAATGACTCATGTCATAGCAACGCCAACTGTTCTAACGTCATTGGAAGCTATAACTGTGACTGTTTTCCTGGGTTTACTGGAGATGGTTTCGGTTGCTCCAGTAAGTATTCTTCAACAGTTCAACTTCATACATTAGGGACCTTTCCCCTTTTAGACATTAATGAATGTGCCGATATGAATGAGAATAACTGCAGTGTATATGCAAACTGCACTGACACTATTGGGAGTTATGACTGCACATGCTCAGCTGGTTACACTGGAGATGGGTATTTATGTGATGGTATGTCAATATACCTACCATTTTTGTGCACTGTGTAATAAATGCTGTACTTGCTGTCTACAACACAGATTTTGATGAATGCTCAGAAACAGAGGATATTCCATGCCATTCTAATGCAAACTGCAGCAATACATTTGGCAGCTTCTCGTGTGAAATGTCTAGCTGGGTATTCTGGTGATGGCATGACATGCAAAGGTGAATGAAAACAGTAATGTTACTCTATGTGAAAGGAAATTTCAATGCTTAGATATCAATGAGTGTGACGTGGGTATGGATTAATTGTGATGAGAGAGAGGAATATGCAATAACACTGATGGATCATACACATGTAGCTGTGAACTGGGCTTCTCTCTCGGTGATGGAATCAACTGCAGTGGTATGTTTTTGTAGGAGAATATTTACATTTTACTACTAAAGCAGCAATTCGAGCAGTGTTACTTTATATTGCATGCAGACATTGATGAATGTTTTGAAGGATCAGATGAGTGTGGACTCTCATGCGGACTGCACTAATACCATTGGAAACTATGAGTGTACTTGCGCTATTGGCTACACTGGAAATGGAATCACATGTGGTCAGTTACAGAACTCAGCGACTGCTTTAAAGCTTTAAGTCAAGGTTACTTTTGGAACAGACTGCAGAGATGGGGAGATTCTTCTGTATGATGGTAGTACACTCTCCACCAACCACTCCAATGGAACTGTACTGGTTTGTCTGGACAATGAGTATGGTACTGTGTGTGATGACTGGTGGGACCCTCTGGATGCCACTGTTGTGTGTACTCAGCTGGGATTCTCAGCTACTGGTTTGTTCTCTTCTGTCTATCATTTGTGGATCTCTCCATCAATTCCACATCTTTCCCTCTCACACAGGCTCTCTGCCAGTGGTCCGCTCTGGTCTGGGCAGTCCTCCTAACAGGTCTATCTTCCTGGACAATGTGGTGTGTACTGGAGGAGAGGGCAACCTCACAGAGTGTGGCTACACCACCATCACTAACTGTGACAGATCTGAGGAAGCTGGAGTCAGATGTGAAAGTATGGAAATGTTTGTACATAGAACGTATGGCTAATTCCTGAGCTCTTTGTGTAGGCACTTGTGTGGAAGGCGATGTTAGACTTGCAATTGAGAACCTAACTGAGTTTTACACTTCAGTCACTGAGTATGAAGACTATTATTTCATTAAAGATGAATTAGCAAGAGGGCAGAGTTGAAGTTTGTATTGGAGGGAAGTATGGGACTATTTGTGACAGCCAATGGGATGACAAGCTTACCCCTGCTGTTATCTGCTCTCAGCTTGGGTTCTCATATTTTGGTAAACATAATAATATTATTGTTTCGATCCTTCCATGCGTTCTAACAACCTCTTCAGGGGCGATACCTGTGTCTAGTGGTGCATTTGGTGATGATATTGAATCAGCCGTCCTCTATGACATTGATTGTTTGGGCAATGAGACTGGAGTACTGAATTGCCCCCTTTCTCACTCTGGAACCTGCCCTGAACACAGTGCCACTGTTATTTGTCAAGGTATGTGAACCGAAGAACCAGATACTCGTGCTACTGGAAGTATACCTGCAGATTTATCTACCTCATCCTCAAATTGTACTCACGGAGCGTTGAGATTGTCTGGAGCTATCACTAGTAACCAGGGCAGACTGGAAGTGTGTATGAATGGAGCATGGGGCAGTGTCTGTGATAGCGAAGGTGTGTTCAGCACAACTGAAGCTAAGGTTGCCTGCAGACAACTCGGAAAGTTACAAATTGAAGGTACCTGTTCATGAGCAATGCAATAGCATTAGATGAGGAATGCGGTTTTTGCAGACGAAGTTGGTGTTGTGGATGTGACTCAGTTTCCTGGGGATCCAATTGGGCCGATATTCATGGATGATATTAGTTGTAATGGTGAAGAGGAGACACTGTTAGACTGTGGGTTCACACTACTACAGATGTGCAGTCACACACATGATGTTGGTGTCATCTGCCATCGTAAGTCCATACTAACCAATACAGAAGGTTCTGTTACCCCTTTCCATTTTGCAGCTGCAAGCGAGTGTGAAATTAACAATGCTGGCTGTGATCACTACTGTACTGAGACAATAGAAAGCTACACATGCTCATGCTATGTTGGGTATACTTTAGATCTTGACGGGCACACGTGTGTTGGTAAGCAAAAATTTTTTACTACACTATGCATAACCATTATCAATCTAGAAGTTTTATCTTTTGTGGTATGTTTCATTTCTGAAAATAGACCTGGACAGTTGTTCAACTGATGGTGATGTTCGACTGGTGAATGGCTCCACTGCCTATGAGGGTCGAGTGGAGGTGTGCTCCAACAACACATATGGCACAGTCTGTGATGACTCATGGGATGAACTTGATGCCAGAGTCATCTGCAGACAACTGGGATATGACACCAATGGTATATCACATTTGTGCTCTGTGCTAGGTATTTCTACTGCTTTCTTGATTTGCAGATGTGTTTCCAGTCAAGAATGCTGGGTTTGGAAGTGGATTCTCTCGTCCCATCCTCATTGATGATGTCACGTGCATTGGTGTTGAAGGCAACGTACTGGACTGTTCCTATGACTCTGTCAGTAACTGTGACCACTCAGAGGACGCTGGAGTCATCTGTGGTGCAGTCTGTCGCCGTGGAACTGTTAGACTGGCTATTGGAGATGTGAACCAACTTTACCAAAGCTTGGAAGATGTAGAAAACAGTTATTTCATCAAGGACGAATTGGCGAGGGGCAGAGTTGAAGTTTGCATCGGGGGAAGATATGGCACAGTCTGTGATAAATCCTGGGACTTTGAGGATGCATCTGTTGTCTGTTCACAGCTTGGATTTTCATCCAATGGTAATGTTTGTTGTCAAATTGCTAGTGTTTGATAGTCTGTATTTGAACAGGAGCAATTGCCATCACTGGGGGTCAATTCAGTAATGCCTCAGTCTCAGTTGTGATTGGCAGAGTAGAGTGCATTGGTAATGAGACCGGCCTGCTAGACTGTTCTCATGTAACAGAGGCTCATGAGGAAGTAACACACTGCGACCCTATTGAAGTTGCAGCAGTCACCTGTAATGGTATGTCGGTCATTACTGAAACTTTTGCATCGAAAACTGCTTGTGTTTTGATAGATCCTTCTACTACTTTTGCCGACTGTTTAACGGGGGAAGTAAGATTTGTAGACCTTTCCAACAACGCAGAAGAGGATTCTCGACAGGGAACAATCCAGATCTGTGTCAATAATGCCTGGGGCTCTGTGTGCAGTGATAACATATTTGATGATATTGATGCTGAAATATTTTGTGATCAACTGCCTGGTTTTAGTGCCAATGGTATGTAGTTGGTATGCTTCAGTTCAGAACATTAATTTTATCCTCCACTTCCTTTAGGGGCATCTAAACTCCAAGCAACAAGTTACAGTTCCAGGTCAGATCCTGTATTCCTCAGTTCCCTAGAGTGCATTGAGACAGACAAGTCACTGCTCCATGACTGCGAACATGATCAACTTGGTCTGGCAACATGTGATCATGACTTAGCAGTTGTGAAATGCTTTGGTCAGTCAAAATAATTATACCATACCCTGAGAAAATCCTGATTTGTCTAACTGTTTTTTCTACAGATATTGATGAGTGTGCCGAAAACACTGACAACTGCTTTCAGAATTGCTCTGACACTCTTGGTAGCTACCAGTGCGTCTGCTATGATGGATACACTCTGGACTCTGACCAACACACTTGCAATGGTTAGCATAAATTTAGCTTTAGCCATTTAGCCTGCTTTAATTCTCCTTACTCTAGATGTAAATGAATGTGGGGCCGGGACAGCAGAATGCCACAGCAATGCTACTTGCTCTAACACAGTTGGATCATACAACTGTACATGTGTCAATGGATATGTTGGTGATGGAAAGAATTGCACGAGTAAGAAGTCTTTAGGTTTAACATCTATGTACAAGCAAGAACTTATGTATAGGGAAACACTTTAAAAGGCAATTTCAATTCTTTATAGGGATAAATCTGTGTGAAGAAGGACCCACTGACTGTGACAGTGATGCTACATGTCTGGACAGAGATGGAGGCTATGACTGTGAATGTGATGATGGCTACACTGGCAATGGAACATACTGTGAAGGTTAGTTTGTCATGTTCAATATTAGTTTGTGACTCCTCTCACAACAGATATTGACGAGTGTAAATCGGGGAATAATTCATGTCACACTGATGGCAACTGCAGAAACACTGTAGGGAGCTACACATGTGAATGTCATGCAGGGTTTTATGGCGATGGATACACTTGTACAAGTAAGTTGGGAATCATACTAGAAAACAATAATGACTGATCAAAGAAAGTGAAACTTACGGCACAAAATCTTGTTGTGTAGATGTAGATGAGTGTGCCAATTCAAGCCAGAACAACTGCAGTCTCGACGCAAACTGCACTGATACCATTGGAAGCTACGAGTGTACCTGTCTAACTGGCTACACAGGAGATGGCGTTTTGTGCATTGGTATGTAAAACTACGTGTCTAAGATTATTACTTGAAACACATGCTCAATACACAGATGTGAATGAGTGCACTAACACAACTCCATGTCACAGTAATGCTAACTGCAGCAACACCATTGGTAGTTTCATATGCACATGTGTGGCTGGGTACTCTGGAGATGGACTGTCTTGCAATGGTAAGAAGAAATTTCAAATGTTACACCCTTTTCATTACCATTTACATTTGTATCAGATATCGATGAATGCACACTGGGTACTGACGATTGTCATGAAAAGGCGCAGTGCAACAATACACTCGGATCCTATCGATGCATCTGTGAAGTAGGCTATGCTGGTGATGGATATAACTGCTCAGGTATAGAGTTTTACAAACATTTAATGCCTTGAAAGTTACCCCCTTCATTAGATATTGATGAATGTTTAGAGGACATAGATTTGTGCGACTCTCATGCTGATTGTGGGAATACAATTGGTAGTCATGAATGTACCTGCACAGTAGGATACACAGGGAATGGACTCAGTTGTGGTAAGAATCAACTTCTGACTCTACAATTCACCCATTTAAGAATGGTTTTCATGTTTACAGATTGCAGAGATGGGGAGATTCTTCTGTATGATGGTAGTACACTCTCCACCAACCACTCCAATGGAACTGTACTGGTTTGTCTGGACAATGAGTACGGCACTGTGTGTGATGACTGGTGGGACCCTCTGGATGCCACTGTTGTGTGTACTCAGCTTGGATTCTCAGCTACTGGTTTGTTCCCTTCGGTCTATGATTTGTGGATCTGTTCATCAATTCCACATCTTTCCCTCTCACAGGCTCTCTGCCAGTGGTCCGCTCTGGTCTGGGCAGTCCTCCTAACAGGTCTATCTTCCTGGACAATGTGGTGTGTACTGGAGGAGAGGGCAGCCTCACAGAGTGTGGCTACACCACCATCACTAACTGTGACAGATCTGAGGAAGCTGGAGTCAGATGTGAAGGTAAGTAGCAAAGAAATCACTATTACTTTTCAACTAGTTTACTCATAATCCAGTAGCTATATCAGTTTTCTGACATATAAATGATTTTGTGCTATAAACGTCTTTGAATATCTAATATTGTTGCTTGCATGGTAGGGCTATTTACTTTCAATTGTTACCTACATCAAAAGTGTACTTATTACCTACAGCCACATGTACAGACGGTGATGTCAGACTTGGTATTGATAACTTTACTGAGTTTTACGTCTCCATTGATGAGAAAGAGGAGTACTATTTCGTTAAGGATGAGTTAGCCAGGGGCAGGATTGAGGTGTGTGTTGGTGGCAGATATGGAACTGTGTGTGGCGACAGTTGGTCTGACAAGGATGCCTCTGTTGTCTGTTCTCAGCTGGGATTTTCAGAATACGGTGAGTTCTCCACTGAATAATGTGTTCTCGAGATTATCTATAATTTTTTTGATACTCAGGGGCAAATGCCGTGTCTAGCGGTGCATTTGGAGATAACTTACAGTCTACGGTGCTGTATGAGGTCAACTGCGCTGGAAATGAGACCGAAATACTGAGTTGCTCCCCAACATTCTCTGGCACATGCACTGAGCACAGTGCTGCTATCATTTGCCAAGGTGCCGTTGTGTTTTGTAGTATTGTTTTTTCAAAGCTCTCCGTCCTAGTACTTACTCTTTTTGAATACCAAAATTTGCCTAAAATTTACTGCTTGTTATTCTGTAGACCGTGCCACAGAGCTGTCAAACTGCAGTAATGGGGAGTTGAGACTCATTGGAGCTGCCACTAGTAACCAGGGCAGACTTGAAGTGTGTATGAATGGAGCATGGGGCAGTGTCTGTGATAGTCAAGGTGTCTTCACTAAGGATGAGGCCAAAGTAGCCTGCAGGCAGCTCGATACATTACAAGTTGAAGGTCGGTTAAATCCTCTCATGTATTGTAGCTAGTGAAGAGAAGTGTACTGTCTTTTGTCGCTGGCAGATGAAGTCGATGTTTTAGATGCAAGCATGTTTGGGGAACCTAGTGGACCGATATTGATTGACAGAGTGAAGTGCAGTGGGGATGAGAGCAGCCTGTCCAACTGTGTCATGTCAGAAATTCCCATGTGTACCCAGAGTCAAGACGTGGGTATCATATGCCATGGTAGGAAACATGCTGGAAATCTTCCCTCTAATGCAACTTTTTTACCATTACACTCAGCTGCTGATGACTGTCTAGTAAACAATGCTGGATGTGATCATGTCTGCACTGAGACTATACGCAGCTATTCCTGTTCTTGCTTCCCTGGATACACCTTAGAGACAGATGGACATACTTGCATCGGTGTGTTACTTTATCTGTGCTTTTAATAGCTTATTATTACAAACAACTGGGATTAGATCTGGACAGTTGTTCAACTGGTGGTGATGTTCGACTGGTGAATGGCTCCACTGCCTATGAGGGTCGAGTGGAGGTGTGCTCTAACAACACATATGGCACGGTCTGTGATGACTCATGGGATGAACTTGATGCAAGAGTCATCTGCAGACAACTGGGATATGACACCAATGGTATATCACATATGTGCTCTATGTTAACTATTTCTACTGCTTTATTGATTTGCAGATGTTGTTCCAGTCAAGAATGCTGGTTTTGGGTTGGAAGTGGGCTTTCTCGTCCCATCATAATTGATGGCATCACGTGTACTGGCAATGAAGAGAACATACTGGACTGTTCCTATGACTCTGTCAGTAACTGTGACCACTCAGAGGATGCTGGAGTCATCTGTGGTGCAGTTTGTCGCAGTGGAACTGTTAGACTGGCAATAGGAGATATCAATGACATATACCTAGGTCTTGAGGATCTGGACGATAGTTACTTCATAAAAGATGAATTAGCCAGGGGTAGAGTGGAAGTTTGTGCTGAAGGGAGATATGGAACAGTGTGTGATGACTACTGGGACTATAAAGATGCCTCTGTTGTATGCTCCCAGCTTGGATTCTCTAGCAATGGTAAAGTGGCAACCAACTATGCATGAAAATCCTCTCATTGTGTTGATGTTACAGGAGCTATAGCCATCACTGGAGGTCACTTTAGCAATGACTCCCTCTCAGTAGTAGTGGGGCAAGTGGAGTGTAATGGCAACGAGACTAGCCTTGTGGAATGTGCCCATGAAAATGAGAATCATCAGGATGTGAAAAATTGTGATCCAAATGAAATTGCTGGAGTCACATGTCAAGGTAGTGTCACCAAACAGAGAATACTTGAAAGTTTCATGTACTTGTTTGTTCATAGATCCATCCACTGAATTTGCTGACTGTACAACAGGAGAAGTCAGATTCACAGACTTCACTGATAACCCAGAAGAGGATTCTCGACAGGGAACTATCCAGATCTGTGTCAATCAAGCCTGGGGCTCTGTTTGCAATGATCACTTCTTTGACAGCACAGATGCTGAAGTATTTTGTGATCAACTTGTAGGCTTTAGCACTGATGGTATAGAAATTGAATTGGGACATTCCTCAGGATTAATACTCTTCTTTTGCAGGGGCTTCTGAACTCCAAGGGACAGATGTAACAACCAGCTCAGGTCCCCTGTTCTTCAGTTCTCTTGAGTGCACTGAGACAGACACATCACTGCTCCATGACTGCACTCAGGATGCACTTGGTCTGGCAACATGTGATGATGATTCTGGACTAGCAGTTGTTAAGTGCTTTGGTAATGATAAATTCAAATGTCTGTGAATTTGTTTACATTGACACATTATTGGCCAGATGCCAATGAGTGCTCTTCAAACACTGACAACTGCTCTCAGAATTGCTCTGACACTCTTGGTAGCTACCAGTGTTTTTGCTATGATGGATACAATCTGGACTCTGACCAACACACTTGCAATGGTTGGGAGTGATACATATCTTTGTGATAGTAATGGCACCATATTTATTATCTCAATTAGACGTTGATGAATGTATGGAGGGAGGAGCAAACTGCCATTCTAATGCCACTTGTACCAACACTGATGGCTCATACAACTGCACTTGTGTGTACGGATACATTGGAGATGGAGTAAACTGCACAAGTAAGGCTATATACCACTTTACATAGTTTCACATTCAATACTTGTAATTTGTCAGAAATCAACTTGTGTGAAGTAGGACCCATTGACTGCCACACTAATGCTTCCTGTCTGGACAGAGATGGAGGCTACGACTGTGAATGTAATAATGGCTACACTGGCAATGGAACAGACTGTGAAGGTAGCTACATCTGCATCAATTCATTTCTAATCTAATGATCCATAAATAGATGTCGATGAGTGTTCAACTGGAAATAACTCTTGTCATATAAATGCTACTTGCACTAACACTGATGGAAGTTACTTTTGCCAATGTCTTCCTGGTTTTGATGGGGATGGCTTCACTTGCACCAGTAAGGAAACACCATATTTACTTTTCCTACTCCAATGATGTATATAGCTATTATGGTACTAACAATGTCATTGTTGCTACCTTTATGTTTTCAGTTCCTTTTGATATTATGCTATCTCATTTACCTTTCCTTTGCAGATATTGATGAATGTGTTTTATCCAACACAAATAAATGTAGTGTGTATGCCAACTGCACCGATACCATTGGAAGTTATGAGTGTACCTGTTCAGAAGGCTTTGCAGGAGATGGAATTACATGTCATGGTAGGTGTAGAAACATATTACATGATTGTATATGCTTAAACATTATAATTTTAACGCAGATGTTGATGAGTGCTCCGATCAGTATAGTTTCCCATGTCATTCTGAGGCCTTTTGCAACAATACTTTTGGTAGCTTTACATGCACCTGTTTGACTGGGTACTCTGGAGATGGAATGACATGCAATGGCAAGTCAATCCATCAAGTGTATTGATTTATATACACTGTGAAAATACCTTTTAGACATAAACGAGTGTGAGCTGGACACAGATATCTGTGACAACAATGCAGAATGCAAAAACACCATCGGTTCTTACAACTGTAGCTGTGAAATTGGTTATTCTGGCAATGGATTCAACTGTACAGGTACAGTGTGTTTAGCTTCAAGATAATTTAAAAGTTAAATAATACTGTTTCCACAGATATTGATGAATGCTCTGAAAGATCAGATCTATGTGACTTGAATGCAGGCTGTGCAAATACCATTGGCAGCCACGAATGTTCCTGCACAGTTGGATACACTGGGAATGGGATTACTTGTGGTAATTTGTACTATAATACCTTTAATTTTGTGGGGTATAATAATACTCTTCTTTTACAGACTGCAGAAACGGGGAGGTTCTTCTGTATGATGGTAGTACACTCTCCACCAACCACTCCAATGGAACCGTACTGGTTTGTCTGGACAATGAGTATGGTACTGTGTGTGATGACTGGTGGGACCCTCTGGATGCCACTGTTGTGTGTACTCAACTGGGATTCTCAGCTACTGGTTTGTTCTCTTCTGTCTATCATTTGTGGATTTGTTCATCAATTCCACATCTTTCCCTCTCACAGGCTCTCTGCCAGTGGTCCGCTCTGGTCTGGGCAGTCCTCCTAACAGGTCTATCCTCCTGGACAATGTGGTGTGTACTGGAGGAGAGGGCAGCCTCACAGAGTGTGGCTACACCACCATCACTAACTGTGACAGATCTGAGGAGGCTGGAGTCAGATGTGAAGGTGAAAAATACCTATGCTTTTGTGGGTCAAAATGTAAGGTCACTTGCTCATTAGCCAAATGCACTGAGGGAAATGTCAGACTTGGAGTCAAGAATTTCACTGAGTTTTACCGTTCAATCGCCACGATAGAGGAATACTACTTCATTAAGGATGAGTTAGCCAGGGGTAGACTAGAGGTATGTGTTGGAGAAGAATATGGAACAGTTTGTGATGCGAATTGGGACCAAGAGGATGCTTCAGTTGTCTGCTCACAATTAGGATTCTCCCGCAATGGTTAGTTTGTTGCTGTAAAACGGTACTGCATATCTGGTTGGTGTATATGACTATTAGGAGCAATAGCAGTATCTAGTGGTGTGTTTGGAGATGACATAGACTCTGCAGTACTGTATGGGGTTGGTTGTGTTGGAAATGAGACTGGAATACTCAACTGCTCTGTGTCTGACTCTGGGATATGTTCAGACCACAATGCTGCAGTCATCTGCCAAGGTGACACTTCCTGTGCAAATGACATTTCCTCAAATTTTTTGTTCTTTCCAATCTACTTCAGATGCAGCCACTAAGCCTTCAAACTGTAGTGATGGAGAATTACGATTAGTTGGAGCAATCACTAGTAACCAGGGCAGACTGGAAGTGTGTATGAATGGAGCATGGGGCAGTGTCTGCGATAGTCAGGGTGTTTTCACTAACGATGAGGCTAAAGTAGCCTGCAGGCAGCTTGGAAAACTACAAGTTGAAGGTATGTCCGCATAGTTTTGTTCATTATGGAGAAGTTCTATTTTTTACCAACAGATGAAGCTGATGTTTTGGATGCAAACTTGTTTGCAGAACAAAGAGTTCCTGTATTTCTCGACGGCATACGATGTAGTGGCTCTGAAGGTTATATATTTGATTGCGAACACACAACAGTCCACATGTGCAGTCATGATGATGATGTAGCAGTCATCTGCCACCGTAAGCATGCTCTATGTGAATAACTCTATTCTAATGTTCTTGTACACTTTTTAGCTGCAAGTGAATGTGAAGTAGGGAATGGTGGATGTGATCACTACTGCACGGAGACTTTACACAGCTTTACATGCTCATGCTACCCTGGGTATACTTTAGAGCAGGATGGACATACATGCATTGGTAGGTGTATATTTAGCATTTGTACATCTGTATAATTACATCCTTCACCCTCTAGATCTAGACAGTTGTTCAACTGATGGTGACGTTCGCCTGGTGAATGGCTCCACTGCCTATGAGGGTCGAGTGGAGGTGTGCTCTAACAGCACGTTTGGCACAGTCTGTGATGACTCATGGGATGAACTTGATGCCAGAGTCATCTGCAGACAACTGGGATATGATACTCGAGGTAAGCTCCAAGATGAAAGGATCGATGCCACTTGAAATTTGCTTGTGGTGTTTCTCTGTAGATGTTTCCAGTCAAAGAAAGCTACTTTTGGTAGTGGATTCTACTCGCCCAATCCACTTGATGACATCACATGTACTGGCAATGAAGAGAACGTACTGGACTGTTCCTATGACTCTGTCAGTAACTGTGACCACTCAGAGGATGCTGGAGTCATCTGTGGTGCAGTTTGTCTCAATGGAACTGTTAGACTATCAACTGAGGATATGAATGAATTCTACCAAGACCCAGACAGCCCTGGATGAATGATTACTTTATCAAATGATGAATTAGCCAGAGGCAGAGTGGAGGTGTGTGTTGAAGGGGGTTATGGTACGGTGTGTGATGACGACTGGGATTCACAAGATGCTTCTGTTGTTTGCTCACAACTGGGATTCTCTCCTTATGGTAAACCTACATGCATAAACTGCTTTTCACTCCACTCTACTGTTCTTTACAGGAGCCATTGCTATCACTGGAGGCCATTTCAGTAATGCATCAGTACCAGTAGTGATTGGTAATGTGAGGTGTGGTGCTAATGAGAGTAGTCTTTTTGACTGTTCGTATGAGACAAGTGCTCATGAAGAAGTGAGCCAGTGTGATCCTAATCAAGTGGCTGCAGTCGCTTGCCTAGGTATTGTTGCGTAGCAGTAGCTTGTTCCTTTGTTAGGTTTGCTAATGCTCTTATTCTCCTCATAGATTCTTCCACCGGGTTTGCTGATTGTACAACAGGAGAAGTGAGATTCGTAGACTTCACTGATAACCCAGAAGAGGATTCGCGACAGGGAACTATCCAGATCTGTGTCAATAATGCCTGGGGCTCTGTTTGCAATGATCACTTCTTTGACAGGACAGATGCTGAAGTATTTTGTGACCAACTTGTAGGCTTTAGCACTGATGGTATAGAAATTGAATTGGGACATTCCTCAGGATTAATACTCTTCTTTCGCAGGGGCTTCTGAACTCCAAGGGACAGGTGTAACAACCAGCTCAGCTCCTTTGTTTCTCAGTTCTCTGGACTGTGATGAGATGGACCAGTCTCTGCTCTATGACTGTTCTCATGATGAAGTTGGCCTTGCATCTTGTGACAACTTTGGGTCTGCTGTGGTTAAATGCTTCAGTAAGCCTAAGCATAAGAATAAGAATGTTTGCAACGAGTTACACGTAATATTTATAGATATTGATGAGTGTGCCGAGAACACTGACAACTGCTCCCAGAATTGCTCTGACACTCTTGGTAGCTACCAGTGTGTCTGCTATGATGGATACACTCTGGACTCTGACCAACACACTTGCAATGGTAACATAGATTGGTAGCTACAAGAGTTTCTCATACACACTTCTTTGCTACAACCATTAGCTATAAATAGCCACATCAACTGAGAAATGTTACTTTAGATATCGATGAGTGTGCGACAGGGAACAACTCTTGTCATGCCAATTCACAATGCACCAATACTGATGGTGGATATGAGTGTGAATGCATCCCTGGTTTTGATGGAGATGGCTTGAATTGCACAAGTAAGAAAAATGAAAAGTTTACAACTCCAATCAATAACTATAACTTGTTTGTTTGTAGACATTGATGAGTGTGCTGAAACCAATCACAACAACTGTAGTGCTAGTGCCAACTGCACCGACACCTTTGGAAGTTATGAGTGCACTTGCTCAGTGGGCTACACTGGAGATGGTTATCTGTGCGAGGATGTTGATGAGTGTTCCAATACAACTGCATGTCATCAATATGCTCATTGCAACAATACAGTTGGTAGCTTCATTTGTTCTTGTACGGATGGATACAGCGGTGATGGAATGACCTGTAATGGTAGGGTTTGATGAATAATACTGTTTGGTAGTGGAATTCTTGATTCTTCACAGATAACGATGAATGTGAGTCGGGGACTGATCTATGCCACGAGAAGGCTGCATGTAACAACACTGTGGGGTCTTACCGGTGTACATGCATCGTGGGATACTCGGGTGATGGATTCAACTGCAGTGGTACGTATGTTCACTACATACACGTTTATACAACTATGGAAACCTATGGGTGAAGCAGTTAAATGCTATATTGTGTATATTATACAGATTATGATGAATGTGCTTTGGGGATTGACTTCTGTGACACGCATGCTGACTGCACTAACACCATTGGAAGTCATGGATGTGCATGCAGAATCGGATATACTGGAGATGGAATCAGCTGCGGTTAGTGGAATACTTTTTGTTTTAGAAGCTAAGCTGTGCGTACAAGTACACACTGAATCCTATTACTTTGTTAATGCGTACAACAGATTGCAGAGACGGAGAGGTTCTTCTGTATGATGGTAGTAGACTCTCCACCAACCACTCCAATGGAACTGTACTGGTTTGTCTGGACAATGAGTATGGCACTGTGTGTGACGACTGGTGGGACCCTCTGGATGCCACTGTTGTGTGTACTCAGCTGGGATTCTCAGCTACTGGTTTGTTCTCTTCTGTCTATCATTTGTGGATCTCTCCATCAATTCCACACCTTTCCCTCTCACACAGGCTCTCTGCCAGTGGTCCGCTCTGGTCTGGGCAGTCCTCCTAACAGGTCTATCTTCCTGGACAATGTGGTGTGTACTGGAGGAGAGGGCAGCCTCACAGAGTGTGGCTACACCACCATCACTAACTGTGACAGATCTGAGGAAGCTGGAGTCAGATGTGAAGGTATGGAGTTTCTTTTCCAGACTAAACGGCACAGTTAGAGCAAATCCAATTTTTCAGCAACTTGTCGTGAAGGAGATGTCCGAATAGGAGTTGTCAACTTCACTAACTTCTTTATTAACATCGATCAATATGCTGATTACTATTTCATCAAGGATGAAATAGCTCGGGGCAGAGTTGAAGTTTGTACAGGGGGTACGTATGGAACAGTTTGTGGTGAAGATTGGGAAAATCAAGATGCTTCAGTTGTCTGCTCTCAACTGGGATTCTCCCATTATGGTAAGTCTGAAACTTTTAATTGAAACACTTTAAACCTGTCCCTTTCTCTTCAGGAGCAATTGCATTGTCCAGCGGTGCTTTTGAAGATGACATAGGATCCACTGTCCTTTATAGTGTAGAGTGCTCTGGAAATGAGACTGAACTACTGACTTGCTCATATTCTCTCTCGGGATTATGCACGGAGCATAATGCTGCCGTTATCTGCCAAGGTGAGGAACCAGAATGTAACTTTATTGTTCCTTGACTTTTTGTGATGCAGATCCAGCAACTAATGTATATAACTGTACTGATGGAGAGTTGAGACTGACTGGAGCAGCCACTACTAACCAGGGCAGACTGGAAGTGTGCATAAATGGAGCATGGGGCAGTGTCTGTGACAGTAAACGTGTTTTCACGACTGATGAGGCCGAAGTAGCATGCAGGCAGCTTGGAAAACTACAAGTCGAAGGTTAACACCAACAACTGTACATTTGAATTGATTTGAGACTGACATAATTTTACTCTGACACAGATGAAGTGAATGTATTGAGAGCCAGTGATTTTGGAGAACCGACTGGACCAATTTTCCTTGACCTGATAGACTGCAGTGGTGAAGAAGAGAATCTTCTGAACTGTGGAAGTACTGAAATACACATGTGCAGTCATGGAGACGATGTTGCCATTATTTGCCATCGTAAGGACACATTGCTAAAAAAATACCACACGTTATTGTCTATTTTTCGCTGTAGCTGCCAGTGAATGCGAAATAGAGAACGGCGGTTGTGATCATTACTGCACTGAGACATTGTACAGCTATACATGCTCCTGCTATCCTGGGTACACTCTACGGCAAGATGGTCACACGTGTGTTGGTGAGTTCGTAAGTAGGCATACATAATTACGTGACATTTAAACATTTTTGCAATGTCAGATCTGGACAATTGTTCTTCTGATGGTGATGTTCGACTGGTGAATGGCTCCACTGCCTATGAGGGTCGAGTGGAGGTGTGCTCCAACAACACATACGGCACAGTCTGTGATGACTCATGGGATGAACTTGATGCCAGAGTCATCTGTAGACAACTGGGATATGATTACTCGAGTAAGCTCCAAGATGAAAGGATCGATGCACACTTGAAATTATCTGTGGTGTTTCTGTAGATGTTTATCCAGCAAAGAAAGCTACTTTTGGTAGTGTAAATTCTACTCGCCCAATCACCCTTGATGACATCACATGTACTGGCAATGAAGAGAACGTACTGGACTGTTCCTATGACTCTGTCAGTAACTGTGACCACTCAGAGGATGCTGGAGTCATCTGTGGTGCAGTTTGTCTCAATGGAACTGTTAGACTATCAACTGAGGATATGAATGAATTTTACCAAGACCCAGACACCCTGGATGATGATTACTTTATCAAAGATGAGTTAGCCAGAGGCAGAGTGGAGGTGTGTGTTGAAGGGGGTATGGTACGGTGTGTGATGACTACTGGGACTTTGAGGATGCCTCTGTTGTCTGCTCTCAGCTTGGATTCTCCAGCAATGGTAACGTTTCAAAAATCTGTGTTGGTCGTATCTATAAATCCCTTCCCATCCAGGTGCAATAGCTATCACAGGAGGTCTGTACAGTGATGCATCAGTATCAGTGCTGGTTGGCAGGGTAGAGTGTATGGGTAATGAAACTGGCCTTCTGGAGTGTGGTCACGTCACAGATGGTCACGAAGAAGTTGATGGATGTGACCCTAGACAAACTGCAGCTGTTAGGTGCCAAGGTGTGTTCTTTGTGACTTATTAATAATTGTCTTCTTGATTCAAAATACGACGAATTTTAAACAGATCGATCCACTGAGTTTGCTGATTGTGTAACCGGAGATGTCAGATTCGTAGACTTCTCAGACAATATCAACGAGGATTCTCGACAGGGAACTATTCAGATCTGTATCAATAATGCCTGGGGCTCTGTGTGTAGCGACAACTTCTTTGATACTACAGATGCAGCAGTGTTTTGCAGCGAACTCGATGGGTTCAGCGACAGTGGTAAGCTGTAATTGAGCTACTCATATGTCTCAATGGTAGCCTGATCTTTTTTAAATGACAGGTGCCGCTGAGCTCCAAGCTACTAGTGGTGTTGGATTGGTGTTCTTAAGTTCTCTACACTGCGATGAATCCGACCAGTCTCTGCTACATGACTGCTATTATGATCGACTTGGTGAGGCATCTTGTGATGTTGGCTCTGGACTGGCTCGAGTGAAGTGCTTTGGTAAGAGCAAAATGTTAACGTAGGAAGCAAGTGATAAGTAACATTCTCAGATATTGATGAATGTGCCGAGAACACTGACAACTGCTCTCAGAATTGCTCTGACACTCTTGGTAGCTACCAGTGTGTCTGCTATGATGGATACACTCTGGACTCTGACCAACACACTTGCAATGGTAAATAACTGGAACGAATGCGCTGAACTTTTGGCGGAAAAATGCGAGAGTCACACATAAGCAGTTAAATTTACCAAGTATTTATAAACCCGTGTAATATAATGGTATGTGTGATATTGTCTGCTGGTTTGATAGGTATATATTCTATTAGATGGCAGTGTTCGCTAGCTCCAAAAATTATTATCCACTTTACAACAGATATTGATGAGTGTGCAGAAGAAATATCACAGTGTCACGATAATGCAACTTGCACTAACACCATTGGATCATACAACTGCACATGCGAGTATGGCTACACTGGAGATGGACTGAATTGCACCAGTAAGATACAAGAATTTATAACTTTTGATTCGTCTTATACACTAAATCTTTTTCGATACGCCAGGGGTTAACTTGTGTGAAGTCGGACCCACTGACTGCCACACTAATGCTATCTGTCTGGACAGAGATGGAGGCTATGACTGTGAATGTAATGATGGCTACACTGGCAATGGAACAGACTGTGAAGGTAATAGTGAGTCACATTTTATGAACGACTGAATGATGGTCCTTGTTTTTATGCAGACGTGGATGAGTGTACAATCGGCACTTTCTCCTGCCATGCTAATGCCAGCTGCACTAACACTATTGGTAGTTATGACTGTGAATGCAGATCTGGTTTCATTGAAGATGGTGCAACTTGCTTGAGTATGTGTACCATACACAAATGATCCTTTAACTATGGTATTATACTCAATTGCAGATGTTGACGAATGTATGGATACAACCGTTAACAACTGTAGTGTCAATGCGAATTGTAGTGACACCATTGGGAGTTATGAATGCTTATGTTCATTTGGCTACACAGGAGATGGGTTTATATGCGATGGTGTGTAGAGTACTTTGGTAAATGTAGCTATGCACTAATGATGTGTTTTTATCCAGATGTTGATGAGTGTTCTACCAGTGAGATTCTTTGTCATGTGAATGCCAGTTGTTATAACACCAAAGGCAACTACGGTTGTCAATGTCTGCCTGGATTCACTGGAGATGGTTTCAACTGCTCAAGTAAGAACTGAACAAGTCGGCTACAATTATTTGCTTGTAGAAGGTGAAAACCACATTGTTTAGTGCTGAATGTTCCTTTTTTCCAGATATTGATGAATGTGCAAGTTCAAATAACTGTAGCTCTAATGCTAACTGCATTGACAACATCGGAAGCTATGATTGTACCTGTTCTGCTGGTTATGTTGGTGATGGATATTCGTGTGATGGTAAGTCTGTGATTACCATCAGCAAAGCTTATTACCATGATTGGTCGCATTGCTCCGTCGTGACATGGCGTGGCTCGACAAGTTAACGTGACATATTGTGAACTGCTGCTGATCACACCTAAAACTCTTTTTACAGATTTTGATGAGTGTTCAAACGCAACTATCTTTCCGTGTCATCCCGTGGCTAACTGTACAAACACAGTTGGTAGCTTCTCGTGTACTTGTCTATCAGGATACACTGGAGATGGCATGACTTGTGATGGTGAGAAATTGCAACTATCGTAGACTAATGTGAAACCGAACACTTAATTCACTTAGATATTGATGAGTGTGAGCTCAACACCAATGATTGCAACAAAGACAATGGATTCTGCAACAACACTGTTGGATCATACACATGTGCCTGCAACTTAGGATTTAGTGGCGACGGAGTAAACTGTACAGGTATATCTCAACACAAACTGCATGAACGTATAAGTAGTATGAAACATTTCTTTTGGCAGACATTGATGAATGTTTTGAGGAGTCAGATGGATGTGATTCTCATGCTGTTTGTACCAATACCATTGGAAGTCGTACATGTTTCTGTAGTGTTGGTTATACTGGAAATGGAGAGACATGTGGTTAGTTAAAATGTCTTTCAGAATTTTAATTATCGTGTCAGTCATGTCAATAAATATTTTTTTAGACTGCAGAGTTGGGGAGATTCTTCTCTATGATGGTAGTACACTCTCCACCAACCACTCCAATGGAACTGTACTGGTTTGTCTGGACAATGAGTATGGTACTGTGTGTGATGACTGGTGGGACCCTCTGGATGCCACTGTTGTGTGTACTCAGCTGGGATTCTCAGCTACTGGTTTGTTCTCTTCTGTCTATCATTTGTGGATCTCTCCATCAATTCCACATCTTTCCCTCTCACACAGGCTCTCTACCAGTGGTCCGCTCTGGTCTGGGCAGTCCTCCTAACAGGACTATCTTCCTGGACAATGTGTTGTGTACAGGAGGAGAGGGCAACCTCACAGAGTGTGGCTACACCACCATCACTAACTGTGACAGATCTGAGGAAGCTGGAGTCAGATGTGAAGGTAAATTGCCAGGAGTTACTAGAAAGAGTACGCTGATGATACCACTTCACAGCAATATGCAGAGAAGGAGATATCAGGCTGGGAATTGGAAACTTTACAGAATTTCATACAACCATGCAAGAGTTTGAAGAGTACTTTTTCATAAAGGATGAATTAGCCAGGGGGAGAATAGAGGTTTGCATTGGAGGTCGATATGGAACAATATGTGACCATGACTGGAGCTCACAAGATGCCTCAGTGATCTGCTCTCAGCTTGGATTTTCTGCTTATGGTAATATTCTTCGTACTATTCGTAATACTTAAGTGTGATGCTCGCTACCATAGGTGCTATTGCGGTGTCTAGTGGTGCATTTGGAGATGATGTAGGGTCAGTAGTCCTGTACAGTGCGGGGTGTTCTGGGATCGAGACAGAGATACTGAGCTGCTCTGTGTCTTACTCTGGGACATGTTCACAGCACAGTGCTGCAGTTATCTGTCAAGGCAAGTGCAAGTGTATTTTTGCCTTACTTGATTAGGTTGTGTCACTTCATTGTACAGATAGAGCAACAGAACCATCCAACTGCACTGATGAAGAGATGCGATTATCTGGAGCTATCACTAGTAACCAGGGCAGACTAGAAGTGTGTATGAATGGAGCATGGGGCAGTGTCTGTGATAGTCAAGGTGTTTTCACTACTGATGAAGCTAAAGTAGCATGCAGACAGCTTGGAAAACTGCAAGTTGAAGGTATGTAAAGCAAACAATAGGAAGGCTCCAAACTACAATTGATCTCCTTTTTCAGATGAAGTTGGCATTGTCGATGTTACACAGTTTTCTAGCGTTCTCACAAGACCAATATTCGTGGACGATGTTCACTGCACTGGTGAGGAGAGCGATCTATTTGGCTGCTTCTACACCACACTGCATAGCTGCAATCATCTACAAGATGTAGCCATCATCTGCCATCGTAAGTTGTCTAGGACTTACCGTTATTGAGAATCGTCTGTATTCGTTTTAGCTGCGAGTGAATGTGAATTGGATAATGGAGGGTGTGATCACTTTTGCACTGAGACTATTGAGAGCTACTTCTGTTCATGCTACCCCGGATATACCCTACAGGCAGACAAGCACACATGTCTTGGTACATATGGGCTAGCAATGTTTTCGTCTTCGTGTACATTTTCCTTCAACTAGATCTCGACAGTTGTTCAACTGATGGTTATGTTCGACTGGTAAATGGCTCCACTGCCTATGAGGGTCGAGTGGAGGTGTGCTCTAACAACACATATGGAACAGTCTGTGATGACTCATGGGATGAACTTGATGCCAGAGTGATCTGCAGACAACTGGGATATGACACCAATGGTATATGACATCTGTGCTCAGTGTTAGCTATTTCTACTGCTTTAATTATAATATGTAGATGTTGCCCCAGTTCGTAATGCTGCGTTTGGAAGTGGATTCTCTCGTCCTATCCTATTTGATGACATCACATGCACTGGCAATGAAGAGAACATACTGGACTGTTCCTATGACTCTGTCAGTAACTGTGACCACTCAGAGGATGCTGGAGTCATCTGTGGTGCAGTTTGCCCTCAATGGAACTGTTAGACTAGCAGTTGGAGACATCAATGAACTTTACCAAGGTCTAGAGCTTCCAGAGGATAGCTATTTCATCAAAGACGAGTTATCAAGGGGAAGAGTGGAGGTCTGTGTTGGAGGGATATACGGAACCATCTGTGATGACCACTGGGACAATAATGATGCATCAGTTGTTTGCTTACAGCTTGGATTTTCTCCCTATGGTAATCCCTGTACAAAGTAACGCTGTATTTACCCTATATAATACTGCAGGAGCAATTGCCATCACTGGAGGTCTCTATAGCAACAATTCACTGCCAGTGGTTATTGAGAGGGTAGAGTGTAGTGGTAGTGAGAAGGATCTGATGGAATGCTCCATTACCAATGAAGATTCGAGTCAGTGTGACCACAGGCAAACTGCAGCCATTGCATGTCAAGGTAAAAAAATTACAGCTCTGTTAAGTGACTACATTTGTGTGTAGAGGTACCTTATTCTTTGTCGTATCCATGATAGCTGCCATACTTATATATATATACTTCTCAGGGTTGCTATTTATGAGCTCACAATCATTTAATCATTTCTTTATCAATGTAACAGATCCTTCCACAACAGTATCTGGTAACTGTAAAACAGGAGAAGTGAGATTTGTAGACTTCACTGATAACCCAGAAGAGGATTCTCGACAAGGAACTATTCAGATCTGTATCAATGATGCCTGGGGCTTCATATGTGGCGATGATTACTTTGATGATACTGATGCTAGTGTATTTTGTGGTCAGCTCAGAGGTTTCGCGAGCACTGGTAACTTCCTGTTTGATCGTATTGTTTTAAAATGTATAATGATTGCAGGGGCAACTACTATTGAAGCCACAGCAGTGTCAGAGAGCCTGGTAGCTATTTTCCTAAGCGCTATGGACTGCATGGAGACAGACAAGTCACTGTTGGAAGACTGTCATCATGATCAACTTGGCCTAGCAACATGTGATGATGACCTCGTATTGGCTGTGGTGAAATGCTTTGGTAGGCATATTATATTTTCATATTTCGTAGGAAGCAAGTGATAAGTAACATTCTCAGATATTGATGAGTGTGCCGAGAACACTGACAACTGCTCTCAGAATTGCTCTGACACTCTTGGTAGCTACCAGTGTGTCTGCTATGATGGATACACTCTGGACTCTGACCAACACACTTGCAATGGTAGGCCTATTAAGGTAGATCAATATTATAGTATGACCCAGTATATTTTAAAAAACAGATATCAATGAATGTGAAGAAGGAACTGATGTATGTCACAACAATGCCTCATGTTCTAACACTGAGGGATTTTATAACTGCACCTGCATTTATGGCTACATTGGAGACGGGATCAATTGCACAAGTAAGAGAACTATATTGGCACCTACGCATGATTCTACTAATTATTTCACTTCCCAAGGAATTGATTTGTGTGAAGTAGGACCCACTGACTGTGACAATAATGCTACTTGTCTGGACAGGGATGGAGGCTATGACTGTGAATGTAATGATGGCTACACTGGCAACGGAACATACTGTGAAGGTAAACTACTATTATCTCTGTTTTTTCATCCTCTATAATCACAACATTCAGATGTGAACGAGTGCCTTACGGGGAATTTTGTGTGTCACACAAATTCAAGTTGTACTAATACTGAAGGAAGCTACAGCTGTCAATGTCTTCAGGGTTTCGCAGGAGATGGGCAGAACTGTTCAAGTAAGACTAGGTTCACAATATGTCGCATTGCCCCATCCTGCTGTGCCGCGTAGCATTGTGCCGCAGTGATAAAAATGGATTCTATCCTCGCAATGCGGAAACGACTGGGACAATGCGACTTATTGTGAGCCTAGCCTAAGTCTAGACAGAGCTGAATACAGTGCTTTTAGTGTGTACTGGATCTGTAGTATCATTGTCAGAAAGTTGTTGTTTTGAAACATACTTTCTCTTTCTCTTTAAGATGTTGATGAATGTCTAGATGCAAGCCAGAATAATTGTAGTACTAATGCCAACTGTACTGATACCTTTGGAAGCTATGTCTGTGCCTGTTTACCTGGATATACTGGTGATGGCGTTCTTTGTAGTGGTAAGTACTAAGTCACAATTTCAGCTTTATAATGGTTGTACGAAGATATTGACTAAGGCGTTTTTTTTTCAGATGTTGATGAATGTGCTGATGGAAATGACTCATGTCATAGCAACGCCAACTGTTCTAACGTCATTGGAAGCTATAACTGTGACTGTTTTCCTGGGTTTACTGGAGATGGTTTCGGTTGCTCCAGTAAGTATTCTTCAACAGTTCAACTTCATACATTAGGGACCTTTCCCCTTTTAGACATTAATGAATGTGCCGATATGAATGAGAATAACTGCAGTGTATATGCAAACTGCACTGACACTATTGGGAGTTATGACTGCACATGCTCAGCTGGTTACACTGGAGATGGGTATTTATGTGATGGTATGTCAATATACCTACCATTTTTGTGCACTGTGTAATAAATGCTGTACTTGCTGTCTACAACACAGATTTTGATGAATGCTCAGAAACAGAGGATATTCCATGCCATTCTAATGCAAACTGCAGCAATACATTTGGCAGCTTCTCGTGTGAATGTCTAGCTGGGTATTCTGGTGATGGCATGACATGCAAAGGTGAATGAAAACAGTAATGTTACTCTATGTGAAAGGAAATTTCAATGCTTAGATATCAATGAGTGTGACGTGGGTATGGATAATTGTGATGAAGAGAGAGGAATATGCAATAACACTGATGGATCATACACATGTAGCTGTGAACTGGGCTTCTCCGGTGATGGAATCAACTGCAGTGGTATGTTTTTGTAGGAGAATATTTACATTTTACTACTAAAGCAGCAATTCGAGCAGTGTTACTTTATATTGCATGCAGACATTGATGAATGTTTTGAAGGATCAGATGAGTGTGACTCTCATGCGGACTGCACTAATACCATTGGAAACTATGAGTGTACTTGCGCTATTGGCTACACTGGAAATGGAATCACATGTGGTCAGTTACAGAACTCAGCGACTGCTTTAAAGCTTTAAGTCAAGGTTACTTTTGGAACAGACTGCAGAGATGGGGAGATTCTTCTGTATGATGGTAGTACACTCTCCACCAACCACTCCAATGGAACTGTACTGGTTTGTCTGGACAATGAGTATGGTACTGTGTGTGATGACTGGTGGGACCCTCTGGATGCCACTGTTGTGTGTACTCAGCTGGGATTCTCAGCTACTGGTTTGTTCTCTTCTGTCTATCATTTGTGGATCTCTCCATCAATTCCACATCTTTCCCTCTCACACAGGCTCTCTGCCAGTGGTCCGCTCTGGTCTGGGTAGTCCTCCTAACAGGTCTATCTTCCTGGACAATGTGGTGTGTACTGGAGGAGAGGGCAACCTCACAGAGTGTGGCTACACCACCATCACTAACTGTGACAGATCTGAGGAAGCTGGAGTCAGATGTGAAAGTATGGAAATGTTTGTACATAGAACGTATGGCTAATTCCTGAGCTCTTTGTGTAGGCACTTGTGTGGAAGGCGATGTTAGACTTGCAATTGAGAACCTAACTGAGTTTTACACTTCAGTCACTGAGTATGAAGACTATTATTTCATTAAAGATGAATTAGCAAGAGGCAGAGTTGAAGTTTGTATTGGAGGGAAGTATGGGACTATTTGTGACAGCCAATGGGATGACAAGCTTACCCCTGCTGTTATCTGCTCTCAGCTTGGGTTCTCATATTTTGGTAAACATAATAATATTATTGTTTCGAATCCTTCCATGCGTTCTAACAACCTCTTCAGGGGCGATACCTGTGTCTAGTGGTGCATTTGGTGATGATATTGAATCAGCCGTCCTCTATGACATTGATTGTTTGGGCAATGAGACTGGAGTACTGAATTGCCCCCTTTCTCACTCTGGAACCTGCCCTGAACACAGTGCCACTGTTATTTGTCAAGGTATGTGAACCGAAGAACCAGATACTCGTGCTACTGGAAGTATACCTGCAGATTTATCTACCTCATCCTCAAATTGTACTCACGGAGCGTTGAGATTGTCTGGAGCTATCACTAGTAACCAGGGCAGACTGGAAGTGTGTATGAATGGAGCATGGGGCAGTGTCTGTGATAGCGAAGGTGTGTTCAGCACAACTGAAGCTAAGGTTGCCTGCAGACAACTCGGAAAGTTACAAATTGAAGGTACCTGTTCATGAGCAATGCAATAGCATTAGATGAGGAATGCGGTTTTTGCAGACGAAGTTGGTGTTGTGGATGTGACTCAGTTTCCTGGGGATCCAATTGGGCCGATATTCATGGATGATATTAGTTGTAATGGTGAAGAGGAGACACTGTTAGACTGTGGGTTCACACTACTACAGATGTGCAGTCACACACATGATGTTGGTGTCATCTGCCATCGTAAGTCCATACTAACCAATACAGAAGGTTCTGTTACCCCTTTCCATTTTGCAGCTGCAAGCGAGTGTGAAATTAACAATGCTGGCTGTGATCACTACTGTACTGAGACAATAGAAAGCTACACATGCTCATGCTATGTTGGGTATACTTTAGATCTTGACGGGCACACGTGTGTTGGTAAGCAAAAATTTTTTTACTACACTATGCATAACCATTATCAATCTAGAAGTTTTATCTTTTGTGGTATGTTTCATTTCTGAAAATAGACCTGGACAGTTGTTCAACTGATGGTGATGTTCGACTGGTGAATGGCTCCACTGCCTATGAGGGTCGAGTGGAGGTGTGCTCCAACAACACATATGGCACAGTCTGTGATGACTCATGGGATGAACTTGATGCCAGAGTCATCTGCAGACAACTGGGATATGACACCAATGGTATATCACATTTGTGCTCTGTGCTAGGTATTTCTACTGCTTTCTTGATTTGCAGATGTGTTTCCAGTCAAGAATGCTGGGTTTGGAAGTGGATTCTCTCGTCCCATCCTCATTGATGATGTCACGTGCATTGGTGTTGAAGGCAACGTACTGGACTGTTCCTATGACTCTGTCAGTAACTGTGACCACTCAGAGGACGCTGGAGTCATCTGTGGTGCAGTCTGTCGCCGTGGAACTGTTAGACTGGCTATTGGAGATGTGAACCAACTTTACCAAAGCTTGGAAGATGTAGAAAACAGTTATTTCATCAAGGACGAATTGGCGAGGGGCAGAGTTGAAGTTTGCATCGGGGGAAGATATGGCACAGTCTGTGATAAATCCTGGGACTTTGAGGATGCATCTGTTGTCTGTTCACAGCTTGGATTTTCATCCAATGGTAATGTTTGTTGTCAAATTGCTAGTGTTTGATAGTCTGTATTTGAACAGGAGCAATTGCCATCACTGGGGGTCAATTCAGTAATGCCTCAGTCTCAGTTGTGATTGGCAGAGTAGAGTGCATTGGTAATGAGACCGCCTGCTAGACTGTTCTCATGGTAACAGAGGCTCATGAAGGAAGTGACACACTGCGACCCTATTGAAGTTGCAGCAGTCACCTGTAATGGTATGTCGGTCATTACTGAAACTTTTGCATCGAAAACTGCGTGTGTTTCGATAGATCCTCTACTACTTTTGCCGACTGTTTAACGGGGGAAGTAAGATTTGTAGACCTTTCCAACAACGCAGAAGAGGATTCTCGACAGGGAACTATCCAGATCTGTATCAATAATGCCTGGGGCTCTGTGTGTAGCGACAACTTCTTTGATACTACAGATGCAGCAGTGTTTTGCAGCGAACTCGATGGGTTCAGCGACAGTGGTAAGCTGTAATTGAGCTACTCATATGTCTCAATGGTAGCCTGAACCTTCCTAAATGACAGGGCCGCTGAGCTCCAAGCTACTAGTGGTGTTGGATTGGTGTTCTTAAGCTCTCTACACTGCGATGAATCCGACCAGTCTCTGCTACATGACTGCTATTATGATCGACTTGGTGAGGCATCTTGTGATGTTGGCTCTGGACTGGCTCGAGTGAAGTGCTTTGGTAAGAGCAAAATGTTAACGTAGGAAGCAAGTGATAAGTAACATTCTCAGATATTGATGAATGTGCCGAGAACACTGACAACTGCTCTCAGAATTGCTCTGACACTCTTGGTAGCTACCAGTGTGTCTGCTATGATGGATACACACTTGACTCTGACCATCACACTTGCAATGGTTAGCATAAATTTAGCTTTAGCCATTTAGCCTGCTTTAATTCTCTTAACTCTAGATGTAAATGAATGTGGGGCCGGGACAGCAGAATGCCACAGCAATGCTACTTGCACTAACACAGTTGGATCATACAACTGTACATGTGTCTATGGATATGTTGGTGACGGAAAGAATTGCATGAGTAAGAAGTCTTAAGTTTAACATCTATGTACAAGCGAGAACTTTTGCGTAGGGAAAACACTTTAAAAGGCATATTCAATTCTTTATAGGGATAAATCTGTGTGAAGTAGGACCCATTGACTGCCACACTAATGCTACCTGTCTGGACAGAGATGGAGGCTACAACTGTGAATGTAATGATGGCTACACTGGCAATGGAACATACTGTGAAGGTTAGTTTGTTATGTTCAATATTAGTTTGTGACTCCTCATTTCTCGCAACAGATATTGATGAGTGCAAATCGGGGAATAATTCATGTCACACTGATGCAAGCTGCAGAAACACTGTAGGGAGCTACACATGTGAATGCCATCCAGGGTTTTATGGCGATGGATACACTTGTACAAGTGAGTTGGGAATCATACTAGAAAACAAGAATGACTGATCAAAGAAAGTGAAACTTACGGCACAAAATCTTATTGTGTAGATGTAGATGAGTGTGCAAATTCAAGCCAGAACAACTGCAGTCTCGACGCAAACTGCACTGATACCATTGGAAGCTACGAGTGTACCTGTCTAACTGGCTACACAGGAGATGGCGTTTTGTGTATTGGTATGTAAAACTACGTGTCTAAGATTATTACTTGAAACACACGCTCAATACACAGATGTGAATGAGTGCACTAACACAACTCCGTGTCACAGTAATGCTAACTGCAGCAACACGATTGGTAGTTTCATATGCACATGTGTGGCTGGGTACTCTGGAGATGGACTATCTTGCAATGGTAAGAAGAAATTTCAAATGTTACACCTTTTTCATTACCATTTACATTTGTATCAGATATCGATGAATGCACACTGGGTACTGATGATTGTCATGGAAAAGCGCAGTGCAACAATACCCTCGGATCCTATCAATGCATCTGTGAAGTAGGCTATGCTGGTGATGGATATAACTGCTCAGGTATAGAGTTGTACAAACATTTAATGCCTTGAAAGTTACCCCCTTCATTAGATATTGATGAATGTTTAGAGGACATAGATTTGTGCGACTCTCATGCTGATTGTGGGAATACAATTGGTAGTCATGAATGTACGTGCACAGTAGGATACACAGGGAATGGACTCAGTTGTGGTAAGAATCAACTTCTGACTCTACAATTCACCCATTTAAGAATGGTTTTCATGTTTACAGATTGCAGAGATGGGGAGATTCTTCTGTATGATGGTAGTACACTCTCCACCAACCACTCCAATGGAACTGTACTGGTTTGTCTTCACAATGAGTATGGTACTGTGTGTGATGACTGGTGGGACCCTCCGGATGCCACTGTTGTGTGTACTCAGCTGGGATTCTCAGCTACTGGTTTGTTCTCTTCTGTCCATCATTTGTGGATCTCTCCCATCGATTCCACATCTTTCCCTCTGACAGGCTCTCTGCCAGTGGTCCGCTCTGGTCTGGGCAGTCCTCCTAACAGGTCTATCTTCCTGGACAATGTGGTGTGTACTGGAGGAGAGGGCAACCTCACAGAGTGTGGCTACACCACCATCACTAACTGTGACAGATCTGAGGAAGCTGGAGTCAGATGTGAAGGTAAGTAGCAAAGAAATCACTATTACTTTTCAACTAGTTTACTCATAATCCAGTAGCTATATCAGTTTTCTGACATATAAATGATTTTGTGCTATAAACGTCTTTGAATATCTAATATTGTTGCTTGCATGGTAGGGCTATTTACTTTCAATTGTTACCTACATCAAAAGTGTACTTATTACCTACAGCCACATGTACAGACGGTGATGTCAGACTTGGTATTGATAACTTTACTGAGTTTTACGTCTCCATTGATGAGAAAGAGGAGTACTATTTCGTTAAGGATGAGTTAGCCAGGGGCAGGATTGAGGTGTGTGTTGGTGGCAGCTATGGAACAGTGTGTGGTGACAGTTGGTCCGACAAGGATGCTTCTGTTGTCTGTTCTCAGCTGGGATTTTCAAAATACGGTGTGTTCACCACTGAATAATGTGTTCTCGAGATTATCTATAATTTTTATGATACTCAGGAGCAAATGCCGTGTCTAGCGGTGCATTTGGAGATAACTTACAGTCTACGGTGCTGTATGAGGTCAACTGCGCTGGAAATGAGACCGAAATACTGAGTTGCTCCCCAACATTCTCTGGCACATGCACTGAGCACAGTGCTGCTATCATTTGCCAAGGTGCCGTTGTGTTTTGTAGTATTGTTTTTTCAAAGCTCTCCGTCCTAGTACGTACTCTTTTTGAATACCAAAATTTGCCTAATTATAGATAATTTACTGCTTGTTATTCTGTAGACCGTGCCACAGAGCTGTCAAACTGCAGTAATGGGGAGTTGAGACTCATTGGAGCTGCCACTAGT